>JAUZND010051997.1:21203-42038 GCA_034780555.1 Coelogynopora nodosa | reverse complement strand
TGGTAGCATGGTGGTCATGGGAGTCATGGTGGTCATGGTAGTCCTGGTAGTCATGGTAGTCATGGTAGTCATGGTAGTCATGGTAGTCATGGTAGCATGGTGGTCATGGTAGTCATGGTAGTCATGGTAGACATGGTGGTCATGGTAGTCATGGTAGTCATGGTAGTCATGGTAGCATGGTGGTCATGGTAGTCATGGTAGCATGGTGGTCATGGTAGCCATGGTGGTCATGGTAGTCATGGTAGCCATGGTGGTCATGGTGGTCATGGTAGTCATGGTAGTCATGGTAGTCATGGTGGTCATGGTAGTCATGGTAGTCATGGTAGTCTTCGAAAAGACAAACCTCAAATTTGAAACTTCTTTTCCATATCTTATGGCTACCTTCTATCTTTCTTTTTTGATCAAATTAGGGGCGGCCATCTATCCATAAAGTATGTACGTTCAGATTTTCAGATGTTTGACCCTCACCTTACCCTTGTATACGCCTGCTTATGCTTTATGGTAATACCCACCTCTCCAATGGTAAGAGCGTACGATATTAAAACTGTTAATTCTTTTTTGTTCTAAGAAATTATTTACTTTGTTTAATAATACGATATGTACAAAATAAGCGCTAACAAATAGCCCCCAAAAATACGATAGGCCTATTAATAATGACATCTTAGTTTACTGTAAATCCTTATTAAAGCTAAATATAAAACAAAATAAGTAAGAGATTGGAACAGTACCTACATTAGACTCATATACGCTGTTCAGTAAACCTCCATCTTGAGCCAATCACCCCATGACATTGTTGTTTGGACAGATTCTTTCGATGATGATGATGTGACATACATTTAAATCCACAATTTGTACTTCGAATTTTTCACATTGACTCTTTAATAGATTTTAAACTACATTAATACGTTGAAGATGTTTTTTGTTACTGGATTGCATTACATTCTTTTTTATTGGTGTTTATGGTAGTTCTCTTATTATATAGTGTTCTCAGTAAAACAATATTTTATTTTAACATGTGCAGATACAATATGATGGGCGGTTTTTTTAATTCTGGCTGTTGCATTTGTTTATTGGTGGTAGTACGTAAGGTGTGGACGGAATGTTTCCGATCGCTATTTTAATATTGATATGTAACATTGTATTCTCTGGTTATGTTTAAATATTAATTGTTTAGCTATCATTTAACGAATTACTGATTTACATTTTATCTAGAAATCCCAAATTTAGTGCAATCTAAAAGTGTTTACTGTTTACATGTACAAATTGTTACATAATATAAATAAATGATGGCATTACTCCAATCTTAAATATATTTACACTTTTGGAACATGGTTGACGAAATGGTAAATGTTAAAGAATTTAACCGAATTTTGTCAAATGTTTTGAATTTATGTATACATATAGTATATTTATTTTCGACAATAAAATAGTTATGTTCGTCAACATCATAAGTTGATTTCGACTAATCCGAAAAAGTTGCTTTCATATTCTACATAGTTGGGGTATATATTTATAGTCGGTGTTACTACTACGTAATTATCAATTGAAGAGAAGTTTATGACATTTTTAATATATACAGTATATACAACCATATATAATTATGATACACATTTAGACCAAAACCGATATCAGTTGACAATTTCGGGGAGCATGTCCAAAATTTGAAAGGAAACGATAATGCACACTTTTCCTTGGAATATCATGTGAGTAATACTTTTAATTTATTTTAACGGTGTTATTGAAAGAGTATTTCTTATAAAATTGTCTTAAACTTGTCACATAATGCATATTTTTTATTTACATTGATACGTACTATACTTAAATGTGTATGCGCTTTTTTTATAAAAAAATTGTAATCTCGGAGATTTTGTATCTCTAAATATTTTTCTCATATCTGTTAAAGTTTTTATATTATTTAAGACAATTATACAAATCGCATCGCGTAACATTATTTCCATTTCATCGTTCGACGAAATAATAATCATTAGTCGTTAAGTATAAAGCTTCGTAATGATTTATTTTGCCATAGTAACAAATGTTCTACGTTGAATGATCCACGTATTTATACAAATACCCTAATTAACTAAAATCTCCGTTTACATAAATATTAGTTTTGTGAAAATTAATTGTTCTTTCAAGATTGCATTGTGAAATATTTGTATGATCACAATAAAATTATCGATTAATAAATTGAGTAAAACTATAAATTTTACAATTTTAAACAAAAATATTTCCTCCTTCAAGTGATTATTTTGTTTTCGTATTCTTGTCGCGATTCTTCTTAAAGATCTTAGCAGAGGTTACAGCCGCAGATGAAACACGTAAGACTAGAACAATGACCGATGCCGTCAAAGCTGAAAATGTGTGCAAAAATAAGTACCGATCTATATTACCTTGTGAGTATAAACTTCCACTTTTTCTTTTTATTGTAATATACATAGTTTGTTTAAGTTTACCTTTATTTAAGAATGTCATATAAGGCTTACTTTTTTGTAAATATGATTTAAAGGCAGAACCACGATATACGTTATTTTTTAAGCACAATGTGTGAAACTAATTGGTGGGTATTTATATCTAGTTTAATTATATTTTGTAGTTGTTGGTGAAAATAAGTTAAAATTGAATCGTGAACTAATGAAATACATGTTTCAATTTCTAATATTTTCCTTGTTTTTATAGAAGTAAAAGTTACTTTTAAATGTTTTCTCTAATATGTATATAGTTTGTGATCCTTTTTACAGATATTTTCTACTTTTTTGGATAGATCATCTTAGATCGTGAGATAGAAGTCATTAACATACACGATAAGCAATGTGAAATAATAACAGTTGATTAGACATTTTGGATCAATTGCAATGGATATTTCTAAACAAACATGTATATGTGTATTTCACGTTTAGACATTTTTTTAAAGAAATTTAAAAACTAAAAATCGATTAGAAATTTCGGTTAAATTTAAATATACAAGATATTCAAAAGGATTTAAAAGCAAAACGCGATATATAAAAGCTGAATTAAATTTGAAATAAAAGAAACACCTCTATTTTAGGCAATTTAAGAAATATTCTATTACCTATTTTACGTAGAAGAAACAACCACTGAAATTGGTATAATAGATCGTTCGAATGGGATTACAATCTGAAATGAAAACAACTGAAATAAAAAATATAGGAATTCTTGCACCTCACTTATCATGCATAGCGGGCATACGATTATGCTTCAATTACAAATCCACAATCAGGCAGCAGATCGCATAGATTAAACTATTTATATTAATTCCACTCAAACTTTATATATGCTTAACCAATAGAATTAGTATGTTGGACATCAAATGAAAGGCCCACATGAATTGCAACCATTTTATAATAAATTAATACTTTTCTGAATAACAATTTCGAATTGTCCAAACTTCCAGGCCGCTGTTTAGAACGGAATACAAT
Organism: Coelogynopora nodosa; assembly: GCA_034780555.1. Classification (NCBI taxonomy): domain Eukaryota; kingdom Metazoa; phylum Platyhelminthes; order Proseriata; family Coelogynoporidae; genus Coelogynopora; species Coelogynopora nodosa. The sequence continues at coordinate 38,598 of JAUZND010051997.1, read as the reverse complement.
CGAATTAAATTAATTACATACATTTTGTACAAAGCCAGTTTGCACTGTTATTACTTATTAATCATGTGTTCAGACTTTCAGATATTAAAATTGGAGTTTTTTTTATGGACGCATATGGTATTACAGTACGATTTTCCATATATATATTGCCTTTCACAGAATTTCCTTTTTAAACAAACAAAAAAAGTAAACTCTCAAAAAAAGTAAACTCTCATCTCAAATGGAACTCCAACTTTGAGACATGTCTCAAAACCTGCGACAGGGGCCTTACCCCCTTATAGGTCTCAAAAACATTGTGGCCACTACTTCAGTACTAAAACTCTACAACAACTCTATCCGCAGTTTCTTAGAATACTCCTCTTTTTATTGGTCTTAACAGTAAACTATCCAAACGCATAGAACGTTTCCAAAACCGGGCCCTTGAAGATCATCTTCTACCCCAACAACGCTCCACCTAACTATCCCAGTCTCAAATCGAGAAGATCCTTTCATGCCATAAATATGTACCTGAAACTCCATTATCTCCCATCCCACTCTCTACATCACTTTTATCCCTATACTCTACTCCCTAGATCCAAAGCGGCAACCATCATTAAAATGTAATCTCACACTTAACAACTTTATTCCATAGATTGCACTGTCTATCAACAACTCAGTCTAATTTTCTTTTTTGCTACTTTTCGTTTCGACTTTGTTTACTTGGTTGTATTATCCGTTTTTACGTTTCAAGTATCTTAATTATTCATCTTTATCTATCCAGAATTTCATTGTTGGTACTTTTTTTCAAATAAACGCTTTATTATTATTGTTATTATTAATATTATATACATCATATTCACAACAGTTGATCAGACCCGCGTCAAACTAAAGTTAGAAGGGATAGATGGAACCGACTACATCAATGCGAACTACATGGTCGGCCACGCTGGCCCCAAAGAATTCATCGCGGCTCAAGGTCCGATCGAGTCGAGCATCAACGACTTCTGGAGACTCATCTGGGAGCAGAACGTTTCCTTGGTTGTCATGCTGACAAGGTGACTTAATATGTTTGTGTTTATATTTATATTTTTAGGTGTTTTATTATTGATTAATACTATGAAACTGTAGGTAATAGTTATAAACTAGACTAGTTTACATTTATGGTATGCATCTTATTAAAATAATAAGTAAAAATAATGAAAGCTAAATATTGAGGATATAAGAAGCAAAAAAAGGAAATCAGAGATTAACTACCATTTTAATGAATTCAATTTTTCATCATTTTATGCGAAATAATGATTTTTTTTTATATTTGTTTATTGTAGATACGTATTATCAATAACTAACTTATGGTAAACTGTTCTGTACACTAGCAATCAGAATATAGGCATTCTTTATGCAAATATAAATTCATAAACTATTAAATATATATCCAATAACACGTTTACTGCGTTTAAATATAGCACATAATCTATATTAGTAAAACTAATTGAACATTGATAAACAGTTTAACATATCTTAGCATAATATATTGTTTATTCACAATTCTCTTTTTAAATAGTGTAGGAAAATGTATTTCATATGTTCAACCTCCTCAAACAGGACCCAAGAAGGCGCCAAAAGCAAGTGCAAGAAGTACTGGCCGGACACTGGCGAGCATTTGCGATTCGAGGCCGGACAACATTTCATCGATGTTGACCTCATGTCCGCTACAATCAATGGCGAGTACACTGTTCGGGCGCTGAAAGTGATTTACAGGGTGAGAATTATTGTTTTAATAGTTACAATAGAATTTGTTGCCGTAATTTAAACAAAACCAGCTATAGTTTAAGTATTAAAATTAAATCATATAATCAAGAAAAAACTAAATGACAGTCCCGACGCGAGTTTGAACGTTATTAGTCAAAATTGTTTGCTTCTGACGGGATAAAACTGTTTTGGTAATGGGCAGTGCGGGTTTTGATGTTGAAAGTACGGCGTTGTCTCAAGTCTGTTCCTAGAGAAGGTAACCGGTAAGGATCAAGAACTGTTGCCATTTCGTTGAAATTCATAACTCTTTTGAAGAAGTTGGAGGATAGGGCAGCTCTTCGTTCAGATAGGGGAGACATTTGATAGATTCGGAGGGAATCGGCATAGGTACTGTTGTGCTTTGGGATTGCGTGATACCTTGGACCCATATTCCAGGATAGAATCGAATTACTGCCTTGAAGACGTCGATAATTTCGTTTGGAGGAGTACCTGCTCTTTTAAGCATACGGAAAAATACAAACGTTTAGAATTTTTTTTGATATTTTATCAATGTTATCAGACCGGCCATGTAAGCGCGTCATTAATAATGAGGCCTAGGATCTTTGCCTGCTTGATGGGTCTTATAACAGTGGTGTTAACTATAAGCTTTAGTCACCTTGCATTGTTGTCGGAAAGGAGATTCTTAACTCTCAAGTTTTCATAGTATTCAATTTCATGTGTCCATGTTGAAATTTCATTGGCTTCTTGTTGCATAATATAATTATTAGGTGATTTGGCCACCTAGTAGCATGACACTGGCCACTGCAGCGGTTTCTTCAAATGAATAACTACAAACTTGGGCCGTGAAGGCATTTCAATGGATTCCATTTATTTGTTGAATTTACACTTCTCATCTGGACTAACGTAAGATGTTGATGCTTTGCCATTATTTTTGTAAAGTTATTCTAATCTAATGCAGATCGATCTTGATGGAGCATGACTGCTGACTGCTGACTGATGACTGCTGACATGTATTGTATGGTCTCTGGTTTATACGTATGGATACATAAACATGGATTATTATAATATCTAAAGCCTTCACTTTTTTTTTGAAGAGTCGTCGCTATATTTGAAAGGGTGTACTGCATAATATATATATATACATAGGTAGCAGATAATAGTGATCGGTTTTGAGTGGGTTCAGGTTGTAACAAAAATATAGAGCTGGTGTTAAGTAACAAATCATGTTGTTTCAAAGCTAAAATACAAATATGCTCATAACGTTGAACAGTTTGGTTGAATACTTGTTTTACTATTTTATTATTAGAAAGATTAATAAAAAGCCTAAACGAATACAGGTTAATATATATAGTCAGAAGTCATATTAACTATTTTTTGCAAAATAACTATATTATCTACATAAAGAACCTGCAAATAGTGTACACATAAAGCTTAGTTTGTACAAAGTTTTTAGATAGTTTGGATCCACTTTCAGGCCTCTCCTATTAATACACGGAGAGTATTTCGTAAAAGTCTGGTTACTAGTGAATTATAACCATTATTAAATTGGGTACTAAGCGAAATTGTTGATCTAAACTTTGTTTAATTTCGTCTAATGTTTAAGGCCTTTGCATGATGAAATTGTGGTTTTCAAAATACCCAAGAGGGCGTTGTCATTCTTTTAAATCCAAAGGTTTGACTTGCCGTAGTATCTACAAGCTACAATATAGTTGGATTGTAAATATTTTTGAAATTAATATTTGTGTTTTGATAAAAACACATTCCTTTTATTTGACCTTCCTGGAGTTTAGTCATGGTGTTGCTTTTTCCTTTGAAAAATCATTATATTATATTATAATATAATTTTGTTTCTTATTAGACACTTGCTTTGATAATGTTTTGGTTATTTTTTATTTCTATTGATGATTTGTGTTCTGGTGGTGTTGAGGAATTTAATATAATGATATTATTTACTACTGTGATTCTAGGCTTTCTGAGGGCTATGGGAAAAGTTGTAAACTTCCAAACAACACTATCGGAACAATGCATATTTAAAAATTCACTTTTTAAGATCACTATATATACTGACGCTCCAAATCCATTTATTATCATTTTTAACATACCAAAGGCTCACGAACTTAATTAGAAACAATTTTGATACAAAACTCTCGAAGTTTACAGGTAACAAATATATCAAAAGTGATTCATCCACGATTTGTGATTTATCAAAATACATAATTTGTTTTAATAAATACTTTGCTTTTTTAAAACATGTTACACAATTTAAATAAATGGGTGTTTTTACTGTATTACGTAATTTTTGGAAATAAAGACAGGTTTAGTATCTATGGCAGATGTTTTTGTAGTTGATGACTAAATTGTTATTTCACCGAAGTTTACAAACAAGTATAGTTTTACTACTTCAAGTTTCAAATTCATTATATTGATCCAACAATTTTTTTACTAATGTAAACGACATTTTATTAAATGGGAATCTCTATTAATATAATAAAAACTGTAAAAACAAATAATACTTTATTAGTTACTTTATAATTATAAATTACAAGAGCATGTAGATGTAAATATCAATATCAATATAATGTTTTCTTAATACCATTTTATCATCGTTAATGTGACTGAAAGTAATACGTAACTACTTCAATTATTTTAAGAAATGTATGTGATCATTTTATGTTAAAAATGTAATTTTACTATTGTCAAATGTTGCCCCTAATACTAAATAATAACTATTTAATTAACTAATAGTGATTAAAGCATATTTAAAGACGAGACATAAAACAAACAGGGGCCAATGTTAATGAAATATTCATTACAATGCATACAACTATTTCCTTCTGGGAAAATCATTATAGTCGTTGTGATTTTTTTTACGTGTTACTGTTTCGTGATGTTAGTTCCATTTTTAAATTGTAAATATAATTTTGTTATTAATATAATAAAAAAAAATATCACATACTAAATTTAAGGTTATACAAATTCGAACTGTGCACAACTTTTGTGTCCAGTCTACTGATTCGTGTAAAATGGTGTAAATACCGCAAATTAATTCTTAATATATAACTTACTGTTTAGTTTGGTTCGCTAATTTCCGTTCATCAATATCGTTCTGAAGCAATTCAGTATAGCACTGTGTAAGTATACGACTATGACATGCACGGATGAAATGCATGTTAACCGGATGCCTTCCAAATCGGGGTGTGTATGTGAAGACACGTCGACCTGAAACGACCATATAAACATATCACTATTTACATGGTATAACATGACTAAGTCAGGTCACTACACGACATAATCAGTTGTACACACTCCTCCGTATACGTTTGATGTTAACGCTCGGTATAGCTAACATCCTGGTTAACAATTATAGATTTAAACATTATAGATTTAATTAGGAAATGTTATTATTAAAATTCTTTCTATATTTTTTGCATCATTGATGTTTATCATTCATCACTCTGTTGATGTAATTTTTTGAAGAAAAAAAAGATTACTCATAATAATAATAATATAAATTAATCATATTCAACACTGGCTATCGATATTATACAATGCTGATTATCGCTATTGATTATAGTATTTAACATACTTTAATATCGATTGAATATCAATATATTAATCATACTACAAAATATTTGTTTATTTTTGTTTAAAAATGGATTTGTTGTTGTTTATGCGCACAAAATAATTAAATTGAACTGGTGAATTTCATAACTTTTTCAACACCCTTAGTCCAGATCAAATGTAACCGATTTAATACATCAACACTATTGAGTCTTGTTGGCCCATAATGTCCGCGTCGCACGCTATCTCAACTTGTTGGTGAACTTGAAGGTGAACTCTGCTAACGAGCTATAATCTCCCCTAATACTGATTTGTATTCAAGAAAAAACGCCTTGCAAATGTAATTTTGTTTCTATAGGCCTACTATTTTATATAGATAATAATAAATAAAATGAACAATTAATATAAATAAATATATAAAGATAAAGATATATCTTTACATTTATATAGCCTATAACTTTAAAAATAATGTCAAAATGATATATTTTAAATATACAGTTAAGTTATGTTTCCTTGACAATTCAGGTGGTTTTTTAAATATTTTTTATAGTTTAGGAAATGTTATTCATTTTATACAAAAAGTAATAAATATATAACAATAATTATTTATGTTTATTTATATTTATATTTATATTTGGCCACTTGATGTCTTCAGTATAGGCAAGTTGGTCGTCAAAACATTCCAAATATGTAACAAACATTGATGTGATTATTTGTTCATATTTTCAGAAAAAGATTCGACAAGTTGTCCAACTTCACTACACCGGGTGGAATGACCACAACATTCCCAACATGCTGGAGTTTTCCCAGTTTATGACGACATACAACTCAATTCAGAGAAAGACTGACGCAAGCGTACTGGTTCATTGCAGGTAGATAACATGCCAGATAACCATGTCGCATGTACACAAAGAAATGATTTGAGGAACACAAAACATGTCTTAAATAATCAAATCCGAGAATCTACAAAGAGATCAAGCGAACTACCGTATAAATACAATGTGTGCATTATAAACATATAATTGACTAAATCAGTTACATAAAAATATAAATGTACTACATATGAGCAATGTAAATACTTTTTTTTACATTTGTGATGTAATTTAATTGAATACACGAAATAGTACAATATGTTAGCGCTCAAAAACAGAAATGTTTCAATAATAGACATTAAAAACATTTCTAAATAGAAGTACACATTCTCAATTCATAAATTAATTTGATAAGAAAACAGGGTATTGACAATAATTACTGTTAAAAATCTTCTGACGCAACAACGTTATTTGAATCTGTGTATTTATCTAACTATTCTCTGGAGATATACTATTCATTATCCGTAGATTATGGGAGTATATTCTTCTTAAATTAAAGTATTTATGGACGATGGATATATTTTAATTAATAGTTATTAAATAATCGATATCAACTTTTTGATTGATCAACTTTTGAAAAATAAATGAAAAATCTCTGGTGGAGAAAAAATGATATTGATTATTCCAGCGGAGAATAAGTGTACGTTATTGTACTATATGGCGGATATACATGCTCAGAACATACGAGCCGTAGACGAGTAGATTCGGATCATTTTATCCGACATAGAGAACAATAATATATTCATCTAACGTAACAAAATCAATATAATTTATTTTACGCCGGAGATTTTTCACTTATTTTTCAAAAGTTGGTTAATCAATGCATTAGTTAACTCACAATTCACAAACATATTCATCCATAGATATAATACTTTGATTTCAGTAGAATAAACGCTCAGAATCTACGGATAATAAATAGTAGATCTCCAGAGAATAGTTAGATAAATTATATTGATTTTTTTAAAGTTAGATAAATATATTATTGTTCTCTATTGTATGTCGGATAAATTGATCAGAATGTAGTCGTCTACGCCTCGTAGATTATGAGCATGTATATCCTACATGGAGTACAGTAACTTAAACTTATTTTAAAAAATACTGCAAATAGATTAAAATCAAAGTTTTTTTAATAATATTGGTAATTTATTATTTTATTTTTTGAAAAATTAAGTTATTTCATTGTTTTTTAAATCTTATTTAAATTATTATACATAATATTTTGTTTTTGTATTTTACAAAATGTTATATTTAAAATTGAGTCTCTTCTGTAACAAACATTAGTTTACTGTGGCAGACGTATCGTTTACTTAAAAATTCGATCTGTCAAAAATATTGTCATTGATTTAATTAAAAACTAAATTTATTAGAGTTATTTATTAGCAGCTGTTTCTTAAACTTGTTGATGATATAAGCAAAGATAACATCGTTCAGCTCAATTGTTTTATTATTATAATTATTTAGTTCACATGTTTTTCAAACTCATTGATCATTAAAATGTTGAGTTCAAGTGACAAATTCTCCACATAATTGTATTTGATTAAATCAGTTAAAACATTTACAACTATTAATTTATATTCAGCGCCGGAGTCGGGCGTACGGGAACCTTCATATGCATCGATCGAATAATGAAGCAGCTTCAGGAAGACGCTGATAATATCGATATCTTTGGAGTTATTCTGGAAATGCGACTGCAGCGGATATCAATGGTTCAAACACTGGTAAGATGAGAGTTCGAGCATATCTGGTGTTCATAATCATTCAAGGGTCAGTGATTTATCGATTTAAGTGGTTTTATTATTAATTCATTATTTAAAAGTGGCCGGTACTTTTTCGTTACTTAATTGGAAAGATGCACTTCGAATCGATAAGGGAATAGAATGCACACCCATTAAAAAATACATCTCTAGTGTACACGTTATTATCAATATTATATTTTATCTTTTTAATAAAGAGAATAATCTATTTTATAAACAGTATTTAATAAACCTCAAATCAGTCAATTCAACAAAATAGTTCACTTTTAGTAGAAACATTGAATTGACCGATTAGGGCATTTTCATATATGATGTTTATCTAATTGGTCTGTATAATTATGCATTCATTGTAGTTATAAGTTATTTTATTGATATTTATTTTAAACATAATATATTGGTCGATTAAGATTTACATATAATAAGTAACAAAACTTTAGTGTTTTTAATTAAATAAAATAGTAAATGAGTATATTACTCACCAAGTAATACATAACTAAACATATTAATATATTTAATAACATTTATTTAACACTTTATTTTTTAAATTGAAAAATAAATAATACTAGTAGATGCAGTATTAATTATAAAACTTGAACTAAATGAGGAGGCGAGGAACAATATCTAAATATAAATGTTAAGAGCACTTTATTTACAGTTTAACGTTAACAGTGTTGTTTGGAAAGTAATTTGTTTCGTAAAATTAAATCTGACATAGAGTATCAAAATATTGACATGAATTATAGTAGTTATTTTTTAGTATATTAGTAATAATTGAAATAATTTTATTATTCGAATATTGGGAATAATTCTATTTTTCATTTATAAAAAAAAAATTTCCTTGTTTAAAATATGTGTTTATTTTAGAATACATGACGTAGTTTATCGTCAAATTATATTTACTATCCCTATTACTCTTAACTATTGAAAGATTTTCTTGCTGTTAAACACGGTGTAATGCAATTGTTAAAATGATATGACGTTTACAGTTACTAAGAATGTTACATTTATTTATTCCCAAAACCATTTGGTGTTTTTATTAAAAAATTCCGAATTTCTAACGAATCCAGATAAGAAATACTTAATAAAATAAATGATAAGGTTCGTACATATTTTTTCATAACAACGCATATTTTTGTAATGCAAATTTTTTTTAAGTTATTGTTCAACCTGTAATTTTAGTTAAAAAACTGTAAAATATGTTGATTAAATTTCACAAACGTACTATTTTGATAATAAAAGTGTTTATTATTTCCATATGCTATATTATTAGATATCAAAAAACGATAAAATGTTTAAAAAATGGAAATTACATGATTTAATTGTGTGTCATGTTAAAAAATTCAATACAACCAACTTGTGTTTAAAAATCACTTTACCCTATTAACCCATCGTCCGTTATATGACATATTTTTGCTTGGTCTTTATATTCTGAAAATTCATCAATATTTGATTCAAAACCCATTCTCGAGATTTGAATTTTGACTGACTATAGGTAGGGAAAACTTGTACATGTTGGCTTTAGAGTACTTTCTTTTAAAGACCTCTAGACATTTCAGTAGATGTGTTCTTGCATCCATAAACAACCTTGATAATCAATACATATTCTTTAAAAATTATATTTTATATTTATATATATAGATATTTAAATCATTCATGCGATATTTTCGGCAGCCGCACATATATGATCATATTCTATATATATATATATATATATATCGCCCATGAAGGTTCCGAAAATGTTGTGATAAAATAACTAAACCTTTTAAATAACGTTTTTATTAAAAATAGATATTCTGCTCAAAAAATTCAGGCAAGTCGCCTCGCCAATAAGTTATTAAGTCCAAAAAATGGCTGATTATATTAATAAAATGAATGAGACAGACAAAAGTCTACATTTGGGTCATATTTTAAGCTTCCAATTATTACCTTATGTCCATAATTAGCCGAGCTTTATACTATTTTGTGAATTTTAAAAAAATCCTGAAACTGGAAAGTGACATTTTGATGATGTCCACAATGTTTGGAAAAGTCTAGAAATAAGTGTTATAATTCATAGTTATAGTTCATAACATTTATAATGCGTGTCTATTGTAAATGTTAAATATCAACTTATACAAAAATTCATCTGAATCAGAAACGGACATAATTATGATATAAATGCTTATATACGCACATATTCAAAAATTGCGTGATAGCATATTAAATCTAACCTTTACATATGATCATTTTTATAAACTCGAACCACATTAAACAGTGTTTAAAAAATGTTGTTTGCAGTTTGGATGTATATTTTGTATATTTTGTGATGATGCATTATTTAAAAAATGTTTCTACATTAAACGCAGCTCAGCATAGTTATTTAATTTAATGCAAATATGAATAGCAAATCTGTAACACTGTAAATGATATTTTTGGTGTATAAATATTGATTTTATTGTTAAAATAATTTAAAATACGAAAAGCCATTATTTGGTTTTTAATCTTATATAATACATGTACGTGCTATACACAATTTTGATTTAAATTCTCGGTAATATTAAAGCGAATGACTTTTCATGTAAATTGATATAATATTTTGAATATTTCCTAAACCTTTTTTATGTCAAGTTTACTTCATTTATAATATATTTATGAACAATTATTTTAAAACGTTGTTTATTCACGCCAACGTTTTTTAATTAAATAATTCTAAACTAAAAACCTTTTTTACCGCATCAAGAGCAGTTTATTTAAAACATGAATAATGATTTTCAACATATCAAACCACACTTATAATATTTCATAATAACTGATATTATATTAAACATTATGTAATAAACGCAGATTTTTCTATAAATATCTAAAATGATTATTCTTCCAGATTCAATACACGTTCATTTTTGACTTCATTGCATATTATCTGCAAACTCAAGAACCGATTTACGTGAATCAAATGGTTGGACTGCCCTAAATTTCCGTAAGTCATCGGACAAAACAACAAACTATGCAGAACAGGGGGTCGTGTGCTGTCTGAAAACATTATATTTTCTCATTTGCCATGTAAACTGTCCCCAATCGTCTTATCATAATCTTATTATAATCAATGTATCAGAGGTTTATAGTTTTGTTGGATAAAAATGTGTCCGAATATCAAAAATATTAAACTTGTTCATAAACTGAGTTCAATTAAATTGTTGTAATCAATAAAAGACATAACAACATTAAATTAAGTAAAACTGTTACATTACATATTCGTGTTTGAAAAAATACTTTTAACAAACAATATATAAATTTGTAAAATTTGTTTTCAGATAGTGCTATTGAAAAATCGTTTATTGAAAACATCATACTTACTATTATTATTATTATTATTAGTCTAGTGATTTAAAATATTGTTCGTAATAATATTTAAAAATTGGGCATTTTAATACCGCAATGAAAATATGTTGAACGGAAATATTATTATGGATAATATATATATATATAAATATTATCCTAATTTATCTAATCATATTCAGTAGCTATGACAAGTAATGTTCTGCAGGAAAATTCGCAGAAAGTTTGCACTCTGTGCGGACATTACTTTTTAAATTAAAACTCCGTAATGAGCACAATATTATTTATTCAATGAGTGTTATGTTTTATAAACTGATTAATTAAATTGTAAAGTGATATATTTTCGTAACAATAATGAAACACTACGGTGCATAAATGAAAGTCGAAACAATTCGAGGTGCGAAAAGCTTTATAAAGATTTTAAAACTACTTTTCTGTATAATATCACATCACAAATCAAGGGCACCTTTACCAAACGTCATTAAATGAAGAGAGGAATATTATTAATTATCTAATTTGGACACCTTTTCGTGTCAGAAATATTTTGTAAATAATTGTGGGTTATCTACAGTCTGTTAAGCGCTTCAATGCGACGGCGGCGGGTGATTCCGCCCCATCGATTGTTTTGCCGTTTTTCCGTCAAAAAATTTAGTCATGTAACTTGACATATATAGGTAAAACAGCAGGTTTTCTGGACAAATATGCACAATGCAGATCCATCATTCAACAGCATTATATTTGCAATAAAATCGAAACACAGTGTCAGTGATGTGGCAAATATAAGGCACATTGTATTGTTCATTTTTGTTGCGTTTCGAACACGACCGAGAAAAACAGATCAAACAGAAGCATAGTAAATGTATTGCTATGTAATGTGATTTTGATTAGAATATCAAAATGTCAAAAATACATCGAAATTTGCCTTATTTTATTTGAACTAGCCATCATAAATAAATTAAATTGGCTAATTGTAAGACTAAATGTAATTATGTCAAATGACAGTTACGTGTCCCCTACTACTGGTATAGACAATGAATAGTTTGCCAAAGCTTGCCAAACTTGAATACAGAAAAAGTCAATGAAATTTATATTTCTCCATTTGTTAATTTAAAAATGATCTAACCTACTGGAAGGGAGGTGGGGAATCCTTCTCGCACCCGCCCTACGGTATGGATAGGGCTATGCTCGGAAAACTGATTCCACCCTCTTCAGTAAAGTCTCTTATCCCAAGGGAAACACAGTCCCTTTAAGTCAGCCTTTTAGTTTTGGTTATCACGTGCATATTTTTCTATATATACCAAATCACTAATTGTTACCTCGATCAGCATTTGATCATTCGCTTTTGAAGTCCTATTTAGCTGCATATCGGTTGAATTGACACTCCAGTATTTAGCTTATGTAGTTAAACATTTATTTTTATTATACCACATGGTCGTTTAGTTGTTCAAGGCAATTCAAACTATGTAATTCGTTTTCTAATCAAACGTTTAGGAGCCAATAATATTTTAATTATAATGGTAAGTAGAGTCAAAACAACTTTTTTTAGCTTATCTTCGATCACTTCTAGGCCATCATAATATTTGTCAGTAAGCTCCACAGATTTCTATATAAATTTCTCTTAAAGTCTATGATAAGCTTCAGGTAAACAATGTCGCCAATTGTTTATAAACATGTTTATTTTTAGCTTATTTTGAGTCTTGTAATTTCGACATCGTAGGCCCGGTATATTCTATGAGGAAAAGATCATTAAGAATTAACTAACTACTGAATATTTCAAAATAATCGGCAATGCAGTATTTGACTAGTAAACGATGCAACATCGGTAGATCAATTTGACACCTCCCCCCCCTTCCCTTTTAGTGGTTCCAGTGTTAATAGAAAAACAATAATGAAGCAATACAAATTCTGGACCCTCATCGGTTTTTCAGCTGAACTTTAAATTGTATATGCTTGGCTCAATTTGCTTCTTTTTAATGAAGATCTAAAAAATTAATTCAAGTTTACAGTTATGCTTAATTAACGTGTTCTGTTGTTGTTTCAGACCTATAAATGAGAACGGAGTTATTGGATTCACTGGACGCAACGTCGTGTTATAGATCCCATTATCTATGCCAACAAAAAGCAGTCTGGTTGATATCCAACAAGTTGGATTATCTAAGAGAACTAATTGTGAATTTAAATGTAATCAACAGTAATAATTTTTAAAAAATTGCGTCATAATTATTGTTTGTACCGTATATTAATGTATTAGCATAATTGTATTTTGTTAAAAATGACACAATTTGTCATATTTAATAATATTATACGCTTAATATTATGGAAGTCTTGGTCGACTAAAATTATATTTAAAATGGTACTTGAAAATCCATTTTTATCAATTGTCCGTTTATGCTTATTATTCTTGTTGGTAATTGTCTAAATTGTGGTAAATGTCTAAATACCAACGATTGTTATTTAATGTTTAATTAAATTCATATTAGATTACAACTTTTTATTATATTTAATAATATATGCGTATATATTCTTTATTAATAACGAACATTTTTTTACTTTGCCTGAAGACTGCTACTATACTATATTTCCTTTAATGTTACAAATGTTGTATAACGAAATTATTTATTATCCTATGTCATCCTAATGTTCTTAAATATCTGATGTGAACTGCTATATTTTATACATTTATATCGATTTTATTTTCAAATTTCAAAACAGCAGTTTACGAATCAATTGATGAATTTTATTATAAATGAGACATCCTATTATATTCATATACTTATAATTTTTTAATCAAATCATTATAATTTTTTTGTTAATCATTTATAATGTGCTATTTTAATCTAAAGTATATTATAATTATACATTATTTACATTTATATATGTTACTATTGTATTTCAACTATAACGGTACTAATAATTCTATTTAGTATGCACTATACTGTAATTGTGCATTATTAAGTTTATTACACGATCAGCAGTATTTATTATGTATAAATTAAACTATCCTTCAAATTTAGTTATATTTACTATTATTCAATATATATATTTACAGTAAAATTATCATTATTTTAATAATAATAAAAATATATGAACAAAATAATTCATTTATGACCATGTTTATTGATTGTGAAATATTTATATTGTTTTCATTGCATGATATATTGTATACTGTTATCGATTATTAATAAGAATATACTTAACAGAAAATCTTTCAAAAATGTCTGCTTTAGTATCTAACTAATACATTTGCTAAAAATGTTAAAGTGTGGATTTTTGGGCGGGATAAAATATTTTTATTAACCAAAATTGCAACGAAAAAGATATATTTAGCAATTTGTGTTTTATGTGCGTATTTCATAGATACCCAATGCTATATTAAAAATACTTCGAGATCAAAACGAATCTTTACCATTTATTAATAACATAACTTTTTAGAAATATATATTAATTCAGATAGATAATCTCCACGAATATTAGAGAATATATGAAAATAGGATCAATGTAGGAATAACTGATAATTGATGGTTAGATTAATAGTTACACTAGTGTTGTTATGATTAGTATTAATAACAATATTTAATGCAGAACCAATAATCGTTATATATATATAACCCGAAATAAAAAAAAGGTTAGCCTATATTTATTTAATTTACTAAAAAATTATAAATTGATGATGTAACATCAAGTAACTATTCAAATATTATAAAATTCAAAAATAATAATTTATCCAATTTAATGTATAGCCATTCAGGGGTACGTTATCACAAACACAATTTGAATATCGATTTGGAGCACTGACGGAAGTGTGTTCGTGTGGTTGGTACTGGATCTATAAGGTTCGTGTGGTTGGTACTGGATCTATCAGGTATAAGGTTCGTGTGGTTGGTACTGGATCTATCAGGTATAAGGTTCGTGTGGTTGGTACTGGATCTATCAGGTTGAACTTGGTGGCTATGAGGCTGACGAACAAGTATAGTAACCACTTATTTTAGTAGATTATTTTTATAAATTATCGGTTTTGCAATATAGTTATTGTAGGTCGACAACCAGGTAAGCTAGAGGATGTTGTGCATATATGTCTAGATATTTAAAATCTTTAACACTATTTGCAATATTTAAAGGGGAGTTGAAATTTAAATAATATGTTGTAAACGTTAACTATGTGCGATATAATTCATATAAAACTAAATGTTTATAATGTTTAGACCCGAGCCCTCTTTTTAGAAAAAAAAGTAATATATGTTTATGTGTTTAAAAACGATAGCATATAGCTTGTTATTATTAATATCATTAGTAAATTATATGAATAAGTATATATTTATAAATAATCATAAATGTGAACATGTCCAACAATTCCATAAAGATAACTATACAAAGTATTATCAATGTATTTACATAAAATCTGAAACAAATAACATAGCTTATATATACTGTAAACATTTGTTAGTATTGTGTGTTAGTGATAATGGATATCAATCATCAATCATTTATATAAAAGTACATACTGTTCACGACATTGTCAATACATAAATTGATTTTAAATAAAAAAGTAACATCATGATTTTGATAATCTGTGTAAAATTAAACATAACTCATTAATATAAAGTAATGTTAGCAATGACTTGAAAAACCTTTGAAAACCTTTTGCTGTAGAACAAACTTCCAAAATTAGTGTCATTTTAAGTATATTACATATAGTGCTACAAATGGTGATTTCGTGAAATGAAAAAAATACTAAAAATGTTGTATATTATTCCATGTTGTATTTATATAATATGCCGATGCAATATCTAAATTAAAAAATAATACAATTTATACGTACCATATAAAAAATGATATCATCGTCAGTTTTTCGTTTTGGTATATTTGAAATTTTATAAAGTGATCTAAACTTTTAAATATTGGTTTTAAAAAAATATATTGATAGATATTTTTGTTCCAAGTCATTTTATGTTAGTGTTTTTCAAAGTATCAAAAAACAGATTGAGACCAACAATTTAACTGAAAACTGGACAAAAAAGCCAATATTTCGATACAAAATAGATGGGGGAAACAAATAGAAAACGGTACAATACAATATTATAGTATTTTTGAGTTAGTTGAAACACACAACATTCGTGTCGGAAAGTAGGGTACCCTATACAATCAAACCATTTTTTGTTACAAAGAAACGCCTATTAAAATCGCAGGGATTCTGAAACACACGCTTTTTATATACATACAGTCAATTTTAAAACTATCTCGAGGTTCCAGGCGCGACCGACATAGTCGTCACTTCACTATTGTATAGATGACCCAATAGACGGTGTTGAAGAGGAAAAACGAGAGGGGAAAGAGGCGGCGGGATATTTTATCGATTTTTCTCGCCTTGCCTTTCCCGTCGATATCGAGGCCGGACTCAAGGTCGATGGTATTGGCATTTGTATAGTGCTGAAAAGTAAATCATTGTGGAAGTGAACATAATTATATATATATTGTATATGTATTTGTAAACTAGATAGAATTCAGTAAATATTTGTTATGATAGAAATACAAAATATTATTCAATTTGTATTGTATTCAATAGTTATTTTGAATAAGAAGTCTTATTACGTTATAATTTTAAGAGTAGCCTCGTTTATATATATTCAGCGGTTTGGTGTGCTAATTAAAATTCACATTATAATAACAGAATTAGATATTTAGCTTCAAACTGTTTTGTAATTATTTAAATCACTACATGAAAATTAATTGAATATATAAATAACGTATAGTAAACTTCGTTGCTTCGTAATTCGTTCTTTGACGACATATCATTTCGAATCTAATTATATATATATATATATATTTCGCTAAAACTATATTAATTAATTGTTTTATTGAAACACCTAGCAATTTATAAATTATATATCAAAAGTTTTCTTGAGCTTATCAAAGATAAAATCTGTTGATTACAAAAAAATATTATATGCTGGTTTCAGGGAACAAACAAACAGTCATCATAATTTTCATTATTAATTAATGCATTCGGGATGCATGTACATCGTACTTAGTTGTACTTACCTGTACTTAATTGTACTTAATTGTCCTTAGTTGTACTTAATTGTACTTGATTGTACTTGATTGTACTTGATTGAACTAAATTTTACATAATTGTACTTAATTGTACTTAATTGTACTTAATTGTAC
>JAUZND010051997.1:0-21103 GCA_034780555.1 Coelogynopora nodosa | reverse complement strand
ATTGTACTTGATTGTACTTGATTGAACTAAATTTTACATAATTGTACTTAATTGTACTTAATTGTACTTAATTGTACTTAATTGTACTTAGTTGTACTTAATTGTACTTAATTGTACTTAATTGTACATAATTGTACTTAATTGTACTTAATTGTACTTAATTGTACTTAATTGTACTTAATTGTACTTAATTATATTTAATTGTACTTAGTTGTACTTAATTGTACTAAATTGTACTTAATTGTACTTAATTGTACTAAATTGTACTTAATTGTACTTAATTGTACTTAACTGTACATACAAAGTAAGTTACAACCAACTCACAGTTGGTATTATGGGTGCGGCATCCGGGTGAGACAATCTCGCAGCTTCCGCCGCCTTTCTCCGCTTTCGTCGACGCATAGTTCCAATTCGGCGTGAGAAAACGTTGACCACTGCGAACTCAAGTAGGGAGGCGAACACAAAAACAAGGCACACTGACATCCAAACATCGATCGCCTTCACGTACGATACTCTGCCAATGGTGGTAAAGGGGGTAAAAATAAATTATTATTAAAAGTGCTTTCTTCGTACAAAAAAACGATTTTTAAAATGTTTATAATAAACTTGTTTTATAACTTAATGAATATACACAAACATGATTAAGAAAAAATGATTAAATAAATATTGCAAATATTGTAAGTGTATTAGATATTATGTTAATCTAATTTAAATAAAAATTATGGAATTTAAGTGACACCATTTCAGACTAGTAACCAATCTTTATCTCCAACTAAAATCGCCCCACCATATATCGCTTTTTACTCATTTTATTTTCGTAACAATTTTTCTATATGTTCCCTTTTTTCTTTACCACCCTCACAACAAAATTGACGACTCAATTGCCTTCTTCGCCCACGCAAACAGTCATCTGTTATGTTATATCTGCAGTCTAAATCGCGTCCGAAAACAAACCGACATGCATACGTAGGAATGTTAGCATATTGTAGACCATCCATTCACTGAGGCATCGGATCGCTCAACTGGCATACTTTCAACCTTGAAGATACCAGTGTGGGGCACCTGTGCAGCACATATGATCCCACATTCACATCAGCGACATTCATCACTGCCAACCTTCCTGATCGATCATATAATGGTAATAATTAATCATTTAATACATCGTTTATGTCTCTTTCGATTAAAATAATATATAATTACATTCACGAGGTTCCGCTTATTACAAAGGTAGCTCAGAGTTGTATAATATGTTACAAACATATCATTTGAAGAAACTCTTTCTCGGACCTAGTTTTAGAGTGCTGCAGACACCGGGAGAAAAAGTTAAGCAAAATACTAAATTGCATTTTACATAGAATCAAAACTCACACTATAATGGAGTGTTACACCAGAATTGAAATTGCTAGATTGAAATCTATACTAGAATTAAAAGCTATACTAGATTGAATGCTACGCTTAACAAACACTTGCAGTATTAATCCACCTAAATAGTAAACATCTTTTTTTAGCTAGCGAGTAAGTTTCGATATAGCAACTCCTGCTTCAATCATGATTTCAATCAAACTTCGCACCGCGCCGCACTTCAAACATGTTGTGATTTACTCTTTTCTTTGAAAAGGCACACATCACATTACATTATGGAGAGACAATTGATTTTATAGATCACTAAAACTTATATATTGTCGTTGTAATATCCATTTTGCCGATATATGTAGTATATTATAAGTATATTTTACATTGTATTACTGCATTGCATTTAAACACTCTTATTTGCTAACTATAGCATGTGTCTGACATTCATTTGCCTATTTGTTTTACATCAATATATTAAAAATCGTCTATTTTAAAACGAGAAAAACATTTGGTATATCACCTGGTTTAATAACAGGGGCTAATCAGAAAAGGTTTATGTGTTATTCAGCTGGATTTGGTTCACCAAAGAATGTAAACATATTGATGACATATGAATGTTGAAAAGTAATACTTAGCTGACATTTATATTTATATAAGGATAGTTATTTTAATTATGTTGAAACCGTTTCTGAACTATTTAATTACACTTTCCAATTAATTTAAATATATCAATACAAAAGCTATTGATAAATATATTTCAAAATGTCGATATCATATTGTCTTTATACCAAGTAAATACGCACATATTTAAATACAATTATAATATATATATTTACGGTATATATACTTTTTAATGTGTTGTTGTAATTTATTTATTTTAACACTATTGTAATTTCCATGAAACATTGATATTAGGTTTCTTATTTAAAAACAATTAACACATTTCTTGTTAGTTTTGTACAAAACAAAAAATATAATAAAACTTTTACAAAAATAATTTTCATTGACAATTTTTTTATTAAATATATTATTAGGTTTCGTATATATTTTCATATTCATATAAAAATGTAAAATTACTTATAAAAATGTAAAATTACTTATAAAAATGTAAAATTACTTATAAAAATGTAAAATTACATATCAAAATATAAAACGTTTAATTAATATAAATATTTATAGATGGTTTGTAATGAAAATATGTCTTAGTTTCAGTAATGTTGCTAATTAAAATTTTGAAATATGTTTAATCAATAGCTTGCGTATTGATATATTTAAATTAATAAAATTATTTCATTTTGGCAAAAGCCAAAATACAAAATTTAGTCAACCAAATACAGCTGAATAACACATAAACCTTTTAGAGAAAAAACAACTGACAAAATTGAATAAAGTAAACTTTATTATTATAGTTACTAATGTCACAACAAAGCTATATGTATTTATATTTATCCACGGAAACTAACTCAGTGCTTATATAAACGTACATAATTAAAATAATACAGATGGCGCTATTGTTTGTATTACATTACACTTTTTTTTAATGTTTAACTTAGTTGTATGACAATTTAACTAAAATCTATCTTTTATGACAATCGACAATTCAGCAAATTCACCACACAGCCCCAAAAAGTCCAGTGATATGCACTGTTTAACATTTATTGCATTAATAATGTAAACACTAAAAAAAAGCTATGTTCAACAATTTATTGAAAGTTTTATGAATAAAAATTATCCACGTTCATCCAAATGTCTCCAAGTTCATATTGCACAATGTACAATATATACTGAACAAGCATTGACATACGCGGGTATGAATGGTAATTACTATTGCCTGTATCTTATTAATTGAAACATGAAATACTGTAATCTCTGGCATGCAAAATTTCATTAACGATATTATTCCTCTTTGTCGGTGTAGCCATAAAGAATGTTTATTTGCCGTATCAGGGGAATCGTTAAGGGGCAACATCACAAAATCAACCGGTACAGAAAATGTTGTAAATGTCAGTTGTAAAATAACGTTCCATTTATTGTAAGAAGAAAAATTGTTTAACGTATCGCAAGAAATGTTTTTAAGAAATGTCATTGTTTAGAACGCATTCTTTTTTTACTGTAATTTAGTTACATTATTATATATACTTCATCAAAGAATGCTTCACAATGTATAAAAAAAACTTCACTAAAATGTTACAATGTTGAAAAACATAACTATAATTGATATTACTATTATTTAAATTTGTATTTGTTTATGTCATTTGTTCTCGTCAATTGTTGTAAATGTATCATTATAAGTAAAGCCACATTGTTCTTAGCAAGTTTTTATAACTGGTTATATTACATTCATTATAATAGATTATGTTTTGGCATTATTGGAGGTTTATTTTGAGACATTAAAATTGTTTAACAATAATCTGCTAAATAATATTCTAGAAAGAGACTATTATTAAAATGCCTCACATATTGTTTAAAAGTAAATGTTTTAAAAAGAGTTTGTGTAAATTATTTTGCAAAAAAATACTAAGAATTTTAAGTTATTTAAATGGACACATAATACATGAAGTGACTTTTCGAATATCCAAATCTTAAAAGTACATTCAGCTATCGATCTAGTGAATAAAGGCTTGACTGCTTTTAATGGGTCAACAATGGGATATTGGCCATAAATTATGGAGATAGTTTAAACCTTACAACTCTTTTTTAACATAACAAGATAACTGCGAGTTAAAGATACTGGAAATCTTTAGTATCATGTCCTTCATGAAATCGTAATAATGCCTTCAACTATAACATGTGTTAACAACAAAAGATAACGAAATTTGAAGCATACAACGTCTATTTCGATACCTATTTTTAAAATTAGTATCCTAAAAATATACTAATACTAGTTGAAATTAAAATTTGAATTACTTATTATATATATTCCATTATTATTTGTAAATATTAATATCGAATTAATCCTGTTCAGACTTTTTTAAATATCGAATCTTCTAAATCGAGTATGCTCTGCGGTTTAAAGAACACTTTTCTGTAAATTGTTAATTGGTCAGTGTGATTATATTTTTATTAAAACAATTTCAAAACAAAAAAACGATAAAACTATTTTTTAAATAATTAACATGGAAAATAATAATTTTAAAAAATCACCTTAATTCTAAATAGCACTAAATTATTGAAAATAATTTTGAGCAGTTCAAACGATCTACTAAAAATATGTATATATATTGAAAAAATATTTTCTTTATAATATTGATTGCTTAAAATGTATACGATAATATTTGTTAAATACAATTGTCTAATTGTTTTTCTATTCTTACCAAAAGTTGCCAAAAAATTACATTCGCTATTAAATATTCAGTTTAAAATCTAAAAAATCTAAAATATTATACCCCTCCCATAGATCAGAACATATTAACATGTTGACTATTAAACCAAAACCTTTCTCATTGAACTTCGAGTTCATATGTCAATCACATTATGTAATTATTGATTTTTGCACAAATTAATATCTGAAATCCACGTTTCTATCACTCTAATAATGAATACAAATAATGTTAATGAAGAGGGGCTCAATCACTCTTGTCATCCAAATTGCAATCTGCTTCGAAAGTTGTATAATGCTGATGTCAACGTCCTTGTATTGTACAATTGTTAATGTATATATATATATACACACATATAATTGGTGTTCCTATGTTCTTACTTGTGTTCCTATAGACGTAAAAGACTCTCAAAACAACAATTCACATAAAAAAGGTGAAGCCGGATCGGAACAAATAAAAAATAATTATAAATAAAAATAATATACTTTTAAATATTTACTTAGAAAATCTTCCTTTTTAAAATTTTTGTAATACTTTAAGGAATAAAATTGTAAATCAGATATACCTACATTTTATATAACATCCTGAATGGTGGTTAATATAACAATATTATTCAAGACAAGATATCCGTGTACATGTTGCACTCTAGAGGGACCCCAGTCAATATGTTTGTTAATCTCTCCTTTGCTGTTAATTGACCATTTCAAAGAAGATATCACAGTTACCTCCAACGATCACCGACCAATTACTAACTGCTCTGAAAATTATTCATTATTCAAAGTTTTCAATTATCACTTATCAGTTTAGCGAATTTATATATTACACCATGTCCGCGAATATAGGTGGTCGAGGGTACGACTATAGGTGGTCGAGGGTACCTCTATAGGTGGTCGAGGGTACCTCTATAGGTGGTCGAGGGTACCTCTATAGGTGGTCGAGAGGCGCACTTGAATAGAAAATATTGTGTTGGCAGCTTTAAATCTGCAGCAGGGGGGAGGATTTTATTTTGTGTAACTGCTAATTGTGGAATATTAGTTTTTATTGAGATTTGAATAAAAAATTTGAAATATTCTGCATTAATAATTAAATATATTACAAATATTTTCTAAATTATGATTTTACGAAGAACGAGATAATTTATGAAAGCCTTGTAATGTTTGTTTCTCGTGAACTCTAAATGTTCATCCAATTTTTGATAAATTTTAAAAATAGGTAACATTAATTTTTCATTTACAAAAGTAAATAGTATTATTTCTATTGGATTTCTTAAAAATGTACATTAGAGTAATTAGGTCATTATTATCATCACTGCGCCATAAACTTCATTATAAATTATATAAATATGTGGAAAAATTTATCGTGAGAATATTTTAACAAAAAAGTCGTTTATTGACATAAACTAGATTATTTTTAATGCTTTCTAAGAAAATGTTTTGCTTCAAGCTTTTGTTCATATTTTTTTAGATTTAAAAACGATAAAATTAGCGATATTTAAATAATAGAATCGGATTTTTTTATTCTAAATCCTAACTGTCTAATAATATAGCATGTATGAATAATTAAAAATATATATTTTAATAATTTATTTACGATGTATTTTTTAATATTTAGTTCCCTTCACAATATACAATTCATCCCTAAACTGTCCCACACACTCTCAAACATGTAGTACAGGTCTGTCTGTGCAAACATGTTGCCCATGTACTCTCTCAAGCATCCCGTACTAAAGGCTTGCGATACCCCAGCTATAGTCGAGGAAATTCCTCCCCACTGGACAATGCAAAACAGTTTTTGAGTTATTTTTCCGAAAAGGTTGCGCAAACTACATAAAATAAATTTTATCTATTATCTACTCTGCTTCCACAGCCCGGTTTACTTAAGCAGTTCTTAACAACACTCTGTGGACATTGTCTGCAAGTCAAATTTTGATTGACGTGGGTGGGGGAGGCCTTAAAGCACATGCGTTTGTTGGTTTGTTCACCTTGGCAGGGACGACCCGGCCCCACTGGACTGCGTTGTCATGGTGAGCACAGTGAGCAGACCCAGTGAGACCCGCGCAGGGATCGCTTCGATGTTGATCCAGAAGGCGACCCAGCTGAGGATCACGATTAGTATGGTCGGAATGTAGACCTGAATCATGAAGTAGACGATGTCCCGTTGGAGAACGAAGTCCACTTGTAAACAGGGGTAGGAACCTAGGGGTAATGCAGTGGAACGGAAATTGTGAAAATAAACCCCAATACATTATAATATACTTCATAAAACGGGAAAGTTATTTTATAATTCTTAGGATGATAACAAAGATAATCTAAAATCTTAAGTAAGTTTACGTATATTGTACCCGATTTCAATCGAACCAAATAAAAAAAAGGTGTTGACATACAATTATGCAACAATTTATATTTTTAAAGTATGACAAGTGATAATGCAAAATATATTTGAGGTATAATACATATATATATATTTATAATGTAATGGATAATATTACAATAAGGCTTTGCCATCGACAATAATGTCCCTATATTAATATTATATTAGACAATAAATAACTGTGTCATAAAAATCAATTCAGATACATTAAAAGATTGAACAACTTGAGCAATAATCTGGAAACTCTGCTAAGTTGATTCTGAGAATCACACCACACCCCACTACCATAGTAAAATACATACTCTATCGTTATCTTGAAAGGGTGAAATTTAAACTCGATAAATAATTAATTGAAAGTTGCAGTTAAATAAACTTTGCGTATGACATACTTTTACCCGAACTTCTTTCACACTGGGTGGGTTCAAGGTGAAGATCGTGTCCGTTTTTTGCAACTTTAAAAAAATAAAATTCACGTTTCCTAAATGTTGTGTTAGACATTACGTGATTTACTTTCAATATTTCTTTCCTGAAAAATTACAGCCTTCACTGAATGTTTAAACTGATAGTGCAGCTTTTCCTGATTTCAAATTGACATTGTTTGATGTGTTTCAGGGTTTTTTTAATTAGACATCCCCTCTCTTGTTTTCCAACGTATATTATATAAGCATATAAGACACTATACACTTTGAGAACAGTGTTTGGGGATGAGCAACATGGAGCGGATGAACGAGAACGGGGAGAGAAAGAAAGAAAGACAACTTGCTCTATTGGAGACGGTTGGTACAGTCAAAAAAAGAGATATGTAGAATGTGTTCTTGTATAATTGATATTGAAAGCACATCTAGGGAATTAATTGCACAGATATAACTTAGACTTTACAGATAATTTAAAAAATGAAATTATGAATGTATAATCTGTATAGGAAGGTATTGTGTACAGTGTTTTTAATTATTTTGTGGCTGTTTCAATGTTTTTAAAAGGTGTTTATACTATACAATGTTAACATAAAGTACATACAATGTACATTGATAAGTATAATCTGATATATTATACATCGTCAAATTGAATATCAATAATACATGACAAATTGCTTTAATAATAATAATTAAATGTTTAAATATATATTCAGAAATAATTATGATAATAATAATTAACAGTCTTTTTTTATTTATTTACGGTAAAGAAACACAAAATTCTTTTTTATTTATTTACGGCAAAGAAACACAACCACTATATAATATATGTTTTATAAGTAAATATATCCAAGTTTTAAAGTAATTACCGTGTAAGTCATGTGAATTCAAGAAATATAATACAATTTTAAACGGAAGTACATTATTCGTATAATGTTTACACGAATAGTATGTTTCAGTCAACTAAGAATATGACAAAATATACAATAAAACTGAAATACATTTAGGAGAGAATTCTAACTTTTATAGAACCCGATAAATTTTAGCCGAATTGATGTATTTTTCAAAACAAAATGATTTTCGTAATTTTCGAACACGTCAACTCATTAAAACCTTGCCCAGTATTGGACACTTAAATATATCATTAACTAATTGAGTGGATTGCTCAAAGTGGTTAAAGCTATATATATTATATACATTCATCATAATTTTCTTAAATTTTTCATCCTTTCTTGAAACGTGAAATATGCCGTCGTTACCATCTTAATACTGGTTAAGTTTTTCTTTTACATATCCTGCATCTGTTTGTTCAATATATTATATATATATATATATTGAATTGAGATATGTATTATATTATATATAATCCAATAGAACAGATGTTTCGGACCCAATATAACTAATTACGGTCACAACATAGAAAAAAATTAAATTTTATAGCAGATATAATACATAGACTTTCCTTATTTGATTGGTTAATTTTATGATAATCTTATGATTTAAAAGATTAATCGACGAAATAGCGTTTACACATAGTGTGTTTGCTTTTTATAAACCGATACCACATTTATTAAATACTACAAATTGTCCTTGTCATTCCCATCATAATAAATAAACACTAATGTTATCTTACTTTTTGTAGTTAATTTTATAGATGATCGATTAATTAAATATTTATTTTAATTTTTTTATTACAAATTTATCACTATACCAAATTATCCGAATTGCCTATGAAAGCTATTTGTTGAATATACATATAATCACTTAGAAGCTTTATAATATTTGATTATATTTTTAGCGGGAAAGTTTTGCTATTTATAAATGTTCATCACACATTATTAATGTTTTTACAGACAAAAACCATTCTCATAAGTTTTATAATATATGATGATTACTGATACACGGTACTTTTATAGCTTACATAGAGGATAAAGGCAAGTATATACTTTTATGTACAACTATGTTCACTTATATATATACATATATAAACAGCAATCAGTCTTCCCCGTTTTAAAGTGAATATATCTTAATCGGTATATAGTTGATTGACTCTGGATAAACATAAATAGACTGGAATTGAGAGTAAATGACTCCTGACAATCTATAATTAAGAATTCTGATGAACTGGAAAATAGCAGATTGCAATAAAAGGAGTCATCAATTATTCTCTATAGGACAATGATGAGCGAACTGAGAGCTGCTTAAAAAGAGTACAATAAATATTGATTGACAAGTATTATCGAAATAAGCTGCAAACGTCTGTTCGTTTTAGTCAAATTCATTTAATATGAAAAAGGTAAAAATTAACTCTGATACGGTTATTAACAAAATATGTGATTTAATGTATATTAATTATATATATATATTATCTATTAATTATTTATGTCATAACATACATCAAAAAAAAAATTTAATAATGAATCTTGCCAAATTAAGCATACGTCAAATTTTTGTCAACATTATAAAAGACACCATAAATTTATTTTTGTATAAAATGTAGCTTAATATGTCCTCCATTACGATACTGATGAGATAATATGCACATTTATATATATGTAATGGTTTAAATTAAAGCCCCGATATTTACATAAAATAATATAACCAGTAAGCAACTATTGAAATTCAATAACTACATATTTTAAAATATTTCTTGTTTTATGAAAAACTCTCCACGAATAAAATTTAAGAAATTACAATAAATAAGAGGTTTCTTTCGAAAGTGTTTCACATAATTAATTAATATTATACATACATCATGAATTATGTAAAACGCGCATTGGATATTTTTGTTTTAGATGATCTCTATAACTGCGATGGTGGAGCGTATAAATTGCACAGATTTAATTTCATAATCATTAGAGCAAAACGTTTACAAACAATTGAGGTACATCACATCAATCAAACATTTATACACTTTTTTTAATGAATTAAGGAATTTTCAGGAATCTCCTGGATTTGTAGCAGCTGCGTCATAATTTAAACTTCTATTTTTAAAAATGGTGTTTTAAAATTTTTTAATATTTCTGTATTATGTTTTAAAAATATATTCCGTGTATTACACTGAGATTACCAGTCAATATTCATTTATAAGGATTTTGTTTAACTGTTTTCAATCGTTAACATTCAATCTCCATAATATAATGTTGAACAAAGATTAAATTAAATAAATAATAACATTGAATACTTCAATACGGCTACTCTGTTAGAAATTGTAATTAATCAATATAATAATTTAATTTTAAAATTGAAGCCAGTTTAAATCTATGTAATATATTCCATCTGTGTATATTCTTATTCCCGCCTTTACAATGGCGTTTACATACGATCAATATGTTATGACGAATACAAAATTGATTATAATTGAACATGCATATATACTGACAAGCTGCTAAATAAAACGAAACAACCATTTTGTAGTATGTCTGAAATATTATGTACATATTCGTTTAATGAAATATTATTAAAATATTTAATTTTAAATGTTGATAAATTGTCGGAAATAATGAGTATTGTATAAATTAATGTTTCAATAAATGATTATTCCTGTTTTCCGGTCGATTGGTAAGTTCTAAATATATAATGAGTTCGTCGCACCTAATATTTATGCCAGTATTTGTCAAACACATTTGCCAGCACAAAGCCAGCACATTTTACCGTTGTAAACAACATTAAATAGATAACCATGCTTGTAAATCTAAAGTCACAGATAACAATATATATGTATATAATTACACAAAAGTCAATATAGAAAAATTTTGAAAGATAAATTATCTGAACTAATTCGATTAATTATAAAACAGGATAATTGTCTTGTTAAAAATGAAAAATACAAGATAGCAATATAATTGTATAAATAATTATGGTTCTTGTTTGAAACTACAATTATAAATATACCCTTTAATAATAGTCTTGTGACTGAAGGTACGTTGTTTTGTGTAATTCAAGGATAATAAATATAGTGACTTCATAATAAGAAGACCGTTGGTGTAATTATTTATTTAATTCCTTTGTTTACAAAAAGCAATTATTTTGCTTAAAGCCGAAATAAGACAGAAACATATTGCAAAAATGGAAGAAAGGAAATTACATGAACGAATGTTTTTTGTCAAATTATATATTTTGTTTAGACACAAGATATATCAGAGACTTGTAAAATATCGCATAATATCGTCTAGTGAATTTACTCTGGCAAACATGTATTATAAAAAAATGTACAAATCAGTTTACCCCTAAAATTATGTTGTTCTAAATTGTTTATAATCGCGTTGTATGAAAGGCTTATTATAATTAACTCATTTATTTTAAAAGAAGGGATTCCCTATATTGGGTATCTTTAACAATTCATGAATTGTTCTTATGACAATGATTTAATCCATCCAAATGGTATACTCTAGTGCAGGTAGTAAAGTAAAACGAATAACTAGCGAAAAATCTTCGTGAAGCAGTCAAGGAGGGATGGTTAGGAGGTCTTAATCGAAAAGCCTGACTTTGTCCAAATACGATTCAGATATGGCATTCTGATTCAATTAAGGCAGCATATAGTATGGCTATATCCAAACACGGACCACTTACGGAAAGCCAGACACGAGCCAGAATTATGTTTAAAGTTTGAACAGTCATATAAAGCCCGAACAGATGTTAGCTTCCAACAATAAACTAGACACAATATCAGTTAATATTCCCCCTCGTGGGGTAAAACAGCTTACATTGTTATTAAGCTGTAATTCTAAATGTATTTTAATGATTTATCTTTAATGTTTTAACATTGGCCACAGTAAAGCTTAAAAGAGTTAGAATGTTTTTTTTTGATCGCGTGATAAAAACAATTTATTGAGCGTAGGCCAATATATTAAAATAGAATTTGACTATAGCAAACGATTTATTATTTAAATACATTGTTTTTTGTGTGATCTAATTCCCATGTAGTGTTCAGTAATTTTTTTATTGAAACACTTCATTTATTTTCCAGAAATGTGTTTTTAGACAAAAAAATATAATTCATGAAAATTATGATATTTTAATAATAGAAATAGCTATTACATCCTATCAAATATCCATTACAATAGATGTTTAAATATTTAAATGTGATTTATATGAGAATTGAATAAATCATTTACAATAGTTAGTTGAATAATTATAATTTATATTGATGAATTGTGATAGACACAGTAAAAGACAGGTAAAGCCATCTGCAGACCGATTTCAAAGTATTTTCCCCTCAACAGTACAGAGTAGGAATTGAACATGCAACCCAGAGATCTGTGAGAGAATCCACCTACCACTAGATTACATCCTCGTCTGTCATCTACCGTGTCTAACTTGCAATATGAGCCTTTCAGCGCAGCTGAGTAAGGACCATAATGACCCCGAAACGTGTCTGTGGATGGATTTACCTGTCTATTGCTGTGTTTATCAAAATTCATCAATACATTATCGTAGCGCCGGATGGAGAATTCTACTTAAATTGTAACTTAATTTAGTCTAATAAAAATATTTTAAAACAACTCATTACATCATAAATAGCCATTGAAAACAAAATCAATACAATTTTACGAAACTATGTTTAAATTTATGTTAGGTATATTTGATGATAAAATAGTGTAATGACTTGTGTAATCAATTTTGATATATCCACAATAGTAATTCAAAGCCAGGTAACAAAAGTGGGTTAAACAATAAAAATGATGGCGTCGCTGTTACCATAGATTTTTAAAAATACGATATTCGATATTTATCAATCGTTGGAATTTCAGATCAATAGGATTTTAACTTTTCGTGCATCAAATATAATAAATCAACTTTAGTGTAATTTTTACCTACGACTCACTTTGCAAATCGAACAGAAAATTATAAAATAATTAAATTAAAAATAGTATACACTACATATTATTTTCATATTTTGACATATATTTACCTACACCGCATTTTCTGTATTATCTCAAATAATTGATAATTAAACATTATAAATTATCCAATTATTTTATTTGAATTTATACATTTTTCTACATTTTAAATTAATGACTCAATAAAATGACAATAACAATAACAAATATACAAATATACAGTAAGCATTATATTATGTGCATTAATCTATATCTATATACATATAAACATACTGTTATACATAAAAGGGAATCATTACTAATAACAAATAATCAATCAGTAAATAATCAATAATTCAATCAGCAGTCACTAATTCAAATAATAATCAATTATTATAAATTCTAAATAATTCAATCAATGATTAAAATTACTAATAGTCAATAATAAATCGACAACTAATCAATAATGAAATAATCATTAACGTAATATATATTGAAGAGCAACATTTGACCGTCGAATAAATATAAAATAGTGGATGTAACAAAAAAGGTCCTCAACTCAACTGGACTCGTGGTATTTAAAGCTGTTTATTAAAATGTTTTCTTAGCTAGATGTGTTGTGATTAGCGTAAGATGCAATTATTTTACAAACAACTGCATTATATTCTATCTCTCTAGAATGTTGGAAGATTTTCCTATGAACTGTACAGTTTACGAAGTTCGTTTTGTTTAAAACTCTCTTTTTTGTTGCTTTATAATCAGTATTTTTATATTTGGTATGTAAATAAAACAAACAAGGTGTATGAATTTTTTAATTTACACTTTCATAAAATTAATAGATCATTTTATTCTTGGTATTAATTTTTTAATTACATTATCAAATAAAATGTCAAATTATTTAATCAATAATTATGGTTAAATACCCATAAAGAGAGTAAACATTTCCCGCACTAGATACAATGCTTAACACTATCCGTTATCATTATATTGATTTAACCCCATACGCTTTTAAATGCACTGATAATATAGTAACAAAGATATAGTAGGTATAAATAGATATTACCAGTAGTGTAATTTCTGGAACAGTCCTCTATAACCGTGTCTATAAGTATGAACTGTGGCATCGAGAGGTTGGGCTCGTATTCAATGGAGTTGTTCAACCACTTGAAGATAACTGTTTCCATTGTGTGTCCAACTAAATGAAGTAAAATAGAAACGATTTAAACACAAAAATGTTTATTATAATAATCTGCTATTTACAATCAAAGTGGATGATGTCGATTTTATAAAAAGTCACTTACACTTAAATATACGATTTTTCATAATATAACTACAATTTGGCATCTGTAGGTATAACTACAAATAATTATATTTGTTCGTTTATAGCTGATTATAGAACTAACAATAAATTCATCAACGTCATCGACAAGATAATATGTTCACTCACACAAATCATAAATGACATAATTTTCAAAAATAATTCAACCAGTGCATATTTTAACATGTTTCTTATACTTGATATTGTAAAAAATCCTATAGCAATGCTAAAAGCAACTTGTTGCATATCTACTTTAACGTGAATAAGCTATGATGATAAGTCTCCCATCACAAAATATTCCAAATCGAAATTTATAGGGTTTTGTTGTATATGTTTTGAATAGTGTTATATTTCATATATTTAAATTATAACATTTCATGTTATCATTTATTAATTTGATCAAAACATACCTCGGTGGCAAGCAACCATTTCATTCAAATAAATAACATATCATTTGATATAGAATACAGATTTTGAGTATAGGAAAGAATGTTCAATTAAGTTTATTAGGATCGGTTCCATATTCAACATAAAAATGTAATTTTCATGATTCAATCTACGTAATTAAGCTGACGAAGCAGCCGCAACAGCTGTACCTGATAATTGCATTGGAAATACATGACTCAATTTTAAATCAAAACGCAATTAAAATTAACGGTTCACTCACAGCTTTCCAGCTGCATGGGACATTTTTGTGTGTCCAGGGGATATTTTTGAAGATTCATCATGCAGGACAGGGTTGCGGAAATTCTGAAATAATGACAAAACAATGCCTCATCAAGCCATAATCACGGCATATATTTCATTTGTGATAATTAGATCAGTTATTCTGATATTCCGGTCATCTTAATGATACAATATAATATACTTTTTCAGCATCTACACGATAAGGAAATATTTAGTTCTGTATAATAAGTTTAAATATAAATTTAGTAAGATAGTGTACAAAATAATTTTTATATTCATTGAAAAATGCTGCGATAACAGTGTGTAATGTACGATATTGATATTGATTGATTGATTGATTTATATTGATATTGATATTGTTATTGGTTGATATTGGTATTGATATTATTAGAGGACAACAAAATGTATGGATAATAATTTCCTAAATAAATGAGAAACTAATATAAACAGGTTGTTTGTCACCCTTTTTTATCGATATTTATTGTTCATCTTTTAACAACTATAGATTAATATACTTATATTTGCGAAGTACGACAGCTTTATAGTTATCAAATAGTTTCATTCTTAGAATAACACTAATTAAGCACAATAAATATGAAAACAATTGATGCGTTAATTTACAATGTCTGAAATGATAACCATAACATGTTAACATGTTAGTTTATACCACAGCTGTTCTTCTGAGTAGAAATTTAATAGGTTCTAACGGATTAACATTTTTATTTTTAAATTAATTTTTTCAAGATTAGTTGTTTCTGTTTGACAAAAAGGCATTATATTTATTTTTAATGAAATATCTAATTCGACATTCACTGCTACTGTGCATACAGACGGCAGATGCTTTGATTAAGAGATAGAGAAAGAGTGAGAGAGAGAGGGAGAGAGAGTGAGAGAGAGCGAGAGAAAGAAAGAGAGGGAGAGAGAGTGGGAGAGAGAGAGAGAGAAAGAGAGAGAGAGACTCACTTAGTGGCATACCAAATACGACCGTCGTTGTAAAGACGCATCATCCTGTTGGGGATGGTGACGTGGTGGAAGTTGGCCCGCTTCTCATTCCGGAAGAAGATGTCCGGCACCCAGAGCCGCTCCCACATCCGGTCCTCCAGCTTGATCATGTCTCGGCCACTAGTGTCCCGCTTGTCGAACACGAGGCGCTGGTCGTACCACATTTGGCGCAGATAGATGTTGACCGAGTAGTCCTGGGGTTGGAGTGATGGTGAGTGAAGATGTGTTCGGTTGTTTGTAGTTGGGACAAAGTTTAACACATTAAAAATGAAATACAGACAGTCACCAACATTTATTAAGAAAAACCAACAACAGGGTCCAGGTCCACAAAGTATTTAAACAAACGTAACACAACAAGACAAGTATTTATTAAACACATTACAAAAGACCTAGAACTTAATCATAGTTCGTCGTATCTTAAGCAAGATCCAATTTTTTTATTTTTAAAAACACTCTATTTTTTATTTAACAAATTAACCAAGAATTCGTTTTTTGTCATGTTGCGGGTCTTAATAATATGATTTATAGTAGTTGTTTTTAGTTTAGTTATTTGAAATGAAGTCAGAGACTGAATAAAAAAAAAGCCAATTAGGTACAACATTATTTTCTAGAAACGTTTATGAGGTTGGTCTATATTTGTATAATATTGTATAACAGTGTATAACAGAATTTTGCAGAAAATATCATTATTACCTAAATCAAACACGGATAATTCGTATATTATAAACAAGATGTAAACAGATCTGAGTTTTGCATGCATAATACGTATAATTGTTAGGCTATTATGGGTTTACACGAATACATGAATATGCTATAAAACAAAAGTTAGACGGTAGGTTAATAAATGCGCCAGTAACTTCTACATTGTATGGGTAGTTTTAGTCTTCGTTTTATACAGTCTTGATATATGGTAGACCTATAGGGTATCGTTTGTGCTTAATCTAACAAAATGATAGTCACCTCATAAAACGTTTTGTGTAATTGCCTATTCGGTGTATCTAAATATTCTCCTCTAGGTCCTTGTATGAACGCTATTTTATAGTACCAACAGCCCTGCCATGTGCGTATATAGAATGTGGGTAGGTATATGCAATGTATATATCTATATAGAGAAGCCTTTATCATAGAAACATGCATACATACATTTACATACTTTCATCACAACAACACTAACATAATACATTAAATGTCTTCACTTTGAAGTTTTGTAAATATAAATGCAAATACACTTCATTTTGTATCAAACAATTATCCTCAGTTTGCGCAATCCTTACCATGCATGAGATGCATTATTTTTTCTTAGTCCTTTTATTTATTCAATACAATTACAAATATATAGCACATATACTGTCAATTTTACGTCACATTTGCCACTAATCTTCTCCACGCCACACGATCCTTCGCCAGCTTTTTCCAGTTCTTCCTCGCTTCCAACGTGTCCGCGTCTTTCTCCTCTCGATCTTTCCATCTTGGTTGGGCCGAGGTCGAGCCCTTCTTCTTCTGTTTATTTCTTTCATCATAAAATTCATCATAAATTCGTCGTGTTCTGTCAATAAATGCATTCGATGTACATGCACAGCCCATCCCAATCTGCTATAGAGCATCACTTGTGATAAAGGACCAGGGCAGCTCAAATTGTATCTCGGTATGGTGCCCATCTTTCGTCACTGTATAGTACCACCCAAATAGACAAAGCTTGCTACGTGATTCAGTTTAACACCTCCCAATCGAATATCCAACTGTTCATGTTGTTCTACCAACATCAATTCATTCTGACCACTGAATATTTTTTCTTAGACCGCATCTCTCAAATTCCTTTTTTTCAATTTTTTCAACAATCATTCTGATTTTATAGAGCTTTCTACAAATAGCTTTAAATCATATACATAATGTATATTAAATTATCCATAGAATCTTCTCCACACTTTCTGCAATAAGGAATAGTAGACTAAAGGCACTTCCTTGACTTAGTCCGACATTGACAGTAAATTCGTCTGATTCTTCTGCACCTACCATAATCTTCGCTTTTGTTTCATCGTACACCTAGCTCCTCTACCGTCTGAACATCAACCTATTTTTGTCTCACAAACATCCATCACAAAGTTGCAAACATTCTCCTCTTCGGGACAGTGTCATAAGCTTTCTAGATATCAAAGAGCGAAAGAAATCACACGACTATGCTTCTTAATAATTTTCTGTTTCAATTACTTTTCTCAAGGCAAACATTTCATCAGTAGTTCCTCTTCGATCTCTAATACCCTGTTGTTTGTTTTTAATCTGTGGTATTAAGATTTCCCTCAGTCTCATGTTTATACATATCATGTTTTACATATCAGTTTCAACATATTGCTGAGCAATGGAGTGATGTTATTATATCTGTTTTGAATTTTAAAACATTGTGTTATAAGACCTATATTAACAAGCAAAGCTTGTGAATAGTAAAATCGAAGTTTGTTAAAAAATAAAATCATCTACACATTTCGTACGTAATGTAGTTTATTATGATATTATTATTATATGATATTTATACATTGCAAACTAAGATATATAAATAATTATTGCATGTTTAACATAAACTGTGCACTGATAATAATGCATTACGGAATATAATATAATTAACAATAGTATGCATTTATTTAAGTTTGTAAAACATGTAGAATGTACTAAAACATTTAATAAGATATCATATAGAACATATATTAATTAACACATTAGATATTTGATATAACATATTATTTAGGCCTACATATAAATATATACCATATATAAATACATTAATTTAGATTAATTTTAAATAAATATATATAACAAATATAATAACACAATGTATAACATGTTATGACAATTTTATAAAATATAATATAACCTTATTTTTCAAAAAATTTGTCAAATTAATTAAAGTATTTACAATAATGAAAAACTTAAAATAATTTTAAAAAATCGATTCACTTCACTATAACAGTCACTCCTTCCTATTAAAGTGCAACAAAGAGACTGTCACTTTCAAGTTAATTAATTACACTTTTCTTCGCGCAGCTAATTTTGAGAATCTTAAAATGCTTCCGGAAACAGTATTTTCTCATTTAAACATATTTTCATTTCATTTTATGGTGAATCATTCATACATGTTTTCGGCTCTACTGGATATGTCAATCATACGCGCGCAATTAATAAACGCTCAGATATTGTGAAGACCTGGAATTGTTATCTGATAATATAATATTTAGATATATATATATATACTTAACTTGCATAGTTGGAGTTAGCTAAATTATTTAATTTTTTTTTAATATTTTAGATATTTCTTTAAAAATCCTGCCTAAATTATTTGGAGTATAAATATTAATTATATCAAAATAAATATAAAGCAGCAAGATTTTATAGTTCTTGCTTTTTGAATAACATTAATTCTAATATCCGTTATTATTAAATGTTAATGGCATATTTCATGTAATTATCAACTAACTAAATTTCTAAACAAATCCTCAGCGTTATTGCCAAAAGGACGAATACGCAAAACGTTGTTTCATCAAACTAAAGTATTCGACGTTTTTCATTATAGGATATCTCTGTATACAAACATAATGAGCAATCAAAAATTATTTCAAATTAAATATAATGTTACCAAAATATTTTTAAACAAAATATCGCAACATTTAAAAAATCTATATTCGTCCTTTTGCCATAACGACACCGAAATGATATAAAATACCATAGTAGATCATAATAAGTTAATACTTTTAAATTTCAATAAGATAATTATTCATATTTCATATATAATGAATAATTTATATTTGGAATTATTTCATTTTGAATATATATATATATATATATCAATTACGTATTTTATTTTTTAAAATGTATTAATTATTATATTTTTTAATTTAATTAATTTACATATATATATAATTAATAATAATAACATATAAAATTAAAATTAAGAAAAATAAAAAATTGGTTATAAATAGTAATAAATAATTAAACATTAAATAATCATAGTTTTAATTAATTGTTATTTACATATAATTAAGAAATCTAAAGAATATTTCAATTAAGAAGGACGCAATTAATGAATTATTATATCTTTAATTAGTACAATTACATGTTTTAAGTAAATTATATCTTTTTTTAAATGTATCTCTGTATTTAATTTAAATTCTACAATTTACTAATTTAAGTTTTTAAAAATGATTATTCTATCCTGGATTTAAGTTGAAATATAACAGTTTTGAAATTAGAGTAGTTTAGTATATAGAAATATAAATACAGTAATTATAATTAAAACATTGTTTACCATTGTCTGCTCACTGATTGAATCGAAGCTGTTAATATAAATGCCAAGTTCAACAGTTGTTGGTTTGTCTAAAATTTAAAAAAATTAATTTAAATCAAATAAACATTAAAACAACTGAAAATCTGAGTATGCATAAACTTTGTGCTTGCTAAGTATAAAAGCTAAAGTTCCCTAAAAGCAGGAAATCTAAACTTTATTCAATACAAAATCGATGTACACTTTGAAATCAACATTTAATTTGTGATATTGCAATATCACAAATTAAATGTTGATTTTAAAGTGTACATGAGGAGCTAACGCGTCCTCATATTATCTGCATTAATGTCCTTAAAAAGTGGATAATATAGTTATTATAACGAAATCAATATAAATTGCAATAATTGATTTCTGCATTAATGTCCGTTGCATTGGGTGATTACATTTAAAAAATATATATTTTAGTTTATAGTTTGCTGCTGCAGCATCAAGACGTAAAATGTTAAATCTCTCTAAAATAAAAGGAAATGAAATATGTGGTCTCGATA
>JAUZND010051986.1:0-19339 GCA_034780555.1 Coelogynopora nodosa | reverse complement strand
CCTCGTTTAAATTGTAAATCTTAGAGATTTACCAGGTAAACCTCATTTAAATTGGAAATCTTAGAGATTTCCACACTAAACCTTCTGCTCCGCCATAGTAGTGTCAGATTTGTAGAGGTCGCGTAGGACATTACAGTCCGCAAATTCATATCTTATAACGACATTGTCCTACCCATCAATAAAACAAAATCTCAATAAATATCTTAGTTCAATAAAGCAATGGAGAGTTTGTGGGCCGCAATGTAAATTCAAACATTATGGATAGCAAAATTTTCGGTGAAATAACAACAAGTAAAGTCATATTTTCAATTTTTCCTTAAAAAAAACTATATAATCTATTTAATGGTATCGAAGATTATTAACATTGCAACACATTATAACAGTAGATTTACAAAATGCTAAGCAACAAAATCGCAAAAATAGGACCAATCTTTAAAAAGTACTCTGGAACAAATTTTGCTTACACTATTGCCGAAAGACGTATTTACACTATTATTTCTTGTGCATGAAGAGGTTTCACGTCTTAAACTAAGAATGTATCAAACATATTCTAATTTTTTTGCCATATAGCTGCATGGCATTATAGCCTCAACATCGCATTGGCCCTGTTGAGTCCTGAATCTGATAAAATATTCACATTCCGATTGACAATAGGACTTGTTAAATATAAGTGAATTGCCACTCTTAGTCCTATTAAACTACGTGGAGAATAGGTTCGGTCATCTTGAATGCGTAAATTGTAATATACTGTAGACACGCTTAAAATAATACAGATATCTTTTCAATATTATTCATAATTTTTAAAACTCCTAAAACTTTTAAAAAAATGCTGAACGTTGATTTTTGCTAAACTGTGTAAATTGTTAGGATGCTTACATTTTCATCGTCATCCATTTATCTTAAAATGTAGTTTAATCATCCCAATCTTACCATCTTCACAAATCTGTATTTTTTTATAAAAATAGTTGTATCCAATTCATACAAATACCGATTTAAGCTTTCTAACGTCACCCCTTCTAACTGTTCGTTACTCAATACAGAAATTTGATAGTTTGAAAAATTAAGCACATTTAAAAAAAAAGTAAATTTTGTTGTGTATTTTACAAATATTAAAAAAATAAATCATAATAAAAATAAAAATAAATGCATCTTTTAAATAATCAAAATTAATACAAAAATAGTCATTTATCAACCATCAAACAATAAATAATGTTGATTAACTAAGTAGATCTACCTGAAACAGAAATATGTGAAGCCTTAACTGTTAATTAATTTATGAAATTTCTCAGTAAATCTCAGTAAAATTTCTCAGTAAAAAAACCGAAGCGCGAGGGGTTTAATTTAAAATAACTATAATATTGAGTTCAATTAATATGTTTTACAATACTTTTACGGTATAACAGTAAAGCGAAAAAATTGTCGTCGATTGTTAGCGGGGTAAAAATGGCCAAGATGTTAACCGCATTATTGAAAAAGTATTACTATGATTAACTTGTTAATATAACTTCACATCTTTTTTATCTAAAAATTGGTCTCGTGATTTAACGTCAGTTACAGCGTCATTTGTCTAAACATATAGGTAATAATTTAATTTTGCGATAACAAATATTTTCATTTTTAATATATATTGCTCTTGTGACATTGAATCCATATAATATGGTGTTTTGCATTTAACAAAATAGTTTTTCGTCAATTTTTATTGTAATTAATTTGAAAATATGCGCAGAGAATAAACACAGATTAAACCTTAGTACGGATTTCCAAACATTTAAAATAATGTTTATGGGTCGATTTATTAAAGAAATGATGAAATTTGAATAATATAAATCCAATGGTGATATTCGTTTTTAAATTTAGTCTAAAATGTCCCTTTTTTGAGCAATTGTTGACGCTATAAAATTTTTATTCGTTAAAATAAATTAACAAAAAAATTCAAACGAATATTTCCAAACGAATATAAATAGTAATACACAGCTACAAAATACAGATGACAAATTTTCGAAACATTTCTTAAAATACTTTAAATCAATATTTAACCCACGTTTGAAGATATCATCTCAATCAGATGTAACAGTTTGCACTACGTATTGTAAAAGAAAACATGTGCACATCTTATGCAACCCCCTTGAGCATAAATTACGCACAAATAAAACTAAATCTTTATTATTGTTTCATTGAAAAATATATATGCAATAATTTTTACGATAAAAAACATTAAACGTTACAGTAATCTCAACTAAAAAACCGAAACTTTAAAGAATACTTGTCAATATTAAGCTGAGAGTGGCACTGTTCTCTATAGGTAATTGATAGATTATAAAATTTAATTAACAAAATAATAATCACTATAATTATAAATAAATTAATAGTTTATACGTTTAATTCAAAATCTAATATTCAATTGTGTAATCTGCAAATAAAAATAACTTACACGCTTAAAAACAGGTAGCCATTTTACAGCTGAAAAACAAACAACAACAAACAAAAGCAGTTTCATATAAATCTATAACAGCAGAAAATACCTACAATATACCAAATAGAAATCAATTAAATACAATGCATGGTATCCCAACATCCATCCACCTACCCAAGTCCACCTTTTCCCGAGACTCTTTGCTGGTAAGTGTGTGCAGGGAGGTGAGTGAAGGGGGCTGGCTGGTCGAATTTACGGGACAAATCTCCACTGTTTTATCTCCCGAATAAATAAAACCACTGAAACACAACATTTTATATTTTTAAAGTTCTACCAACAAATGTGTAGTTTTTGTTGCCGCAAAGGAAACTCGCAATAGTACAAGGAATATCAAAGTAAAGCTTCCTTAGACCAACTATATTTAGCTGTTATATTTCCAGTAGTCAGAAAACCACTGCAAACAATATATCAAAGACTAGTTTCGCTTAAAAGTTGGTGGTTTTATCTTTAAAATAAAGAAAACCACTGTAGTGTTAAATGTTAAAAGACAATTTTATTAAACCGGAAAGTTTACAATTTTTTTAAAATTTATTGTTCATTTTAATTTGGATGCGCTAACTAAACCATCAGTATTATAGTTAGAATTAGTTAGCTGCGTTTGATTGCATTATTAAAGTTAAAATGGATTGGATCGAAAATATATGCTCAAATTGATACATTACGGACGAATGCGAGGTTTCAATGCTCCAGCCGCGGAGCTAGCTATCGCTATTAGTGGGGAGTCAAACTTGTCAGATATGGATTGCACAGTTCAATACCGGGGAGCTTGATGTGAGAGAAAATGTAAGAGAAGACGTGCCGACCATGTTTTGAAAATGTTGACGAGATATTTGTATACCCGGAGTCCACCACAACTGTTGAAGGGGGTTTGGTGATGATATACCTGTGGTACAAAAAGCAGACTAGTATGACAAGCAAAAGGTGTCCATTTTTACAACACATTTCCTCAAAACGAATCGATTAATGCTGCGCCTTTATACTGT
The DNA here is from genome assembly GCA_034780555.1 of Coelogynopora nodosa. NCBI lineage: Eukaryota > Metazoa > Platyhelminthes > Proseriata > Coelogynoporidae > Coelogynopora > Coelogynopora nodosa. Next base: position 15,883 of record JAUZND010051986.1, on the reverse strand, counting down.
GTTGCTTTAGATGAATTTAAGAACGCATTGCTGGAACAGGGTACTACAATTTTCATTTCCTTCATGACAATGCCCGTCCTCATACCACATACCGCGCATGTAACAACAAACATGCTGACTGAATTGGGCTTCAAGAATTTGCCACATCCACCTTATTCAACAGACTTGAAACCCTAGCGACTATAACTATCTTTTCAACCCTTTAAAATCCAGTTTGAATGGCCTCAAATATGCTAGAAAAAACGAGGTGGACATTACCATAGAAAATAGGTTCACTGAAAAACCAAAAGTAACTTTTCCATAAAGGAATACATTCATTACCTGATCGTTTGAGGCAATAAATCGCAGCTGATGGAAGTTACTTCAATAAATTCAAAGACAACGATGATGAGTGATCTAGTACTGTTTCTATGTGTATATATATATGTGCTTGTGTAATACGGTGCGGTAAATCTTTTTCTTAATGAATCTCATTTTGGAATAAAATCGGACAAAACTTAATGAACTACAGAACAAAGAAAGCAGTCTCAACAAAAAATATTATAAATCAAATTTTGGCAAACCAAAACGATAGAGTTTTGGTTTGTAGATAGAAAATCACTGCAATACAATTTGCAATAAAAAAGTTGTGGTTTTATATCAGGCATAAAAATTACTGCTGCAGTACAAAGAGAAAAAAATAAAATAAACTAAAAATGTTTTTGTTTTATAACAATACTAGAATAAAGAAAACCGTTACATTAACACAGTAAATATGTTTTATAAATATGGTATGGTGAAATGCGGAAATCTTATAATTTATCTTATATCCAATAGATTTCTATATTATATTTATATACATGAGTACTAAACAGAGAGAAAAAATTACCGAAAACGTCAGGAATTTTAACGCATATACATACATATAAATAAATACTCTTGAGCTAAATGTGTCTCTCTATATTATAATCTAAAAGAGGAACCGATACCTACTAAGAACTCACTTTACGCCATCACAAAGAGACACGACTCCGATGGGTGTTCCGCCGGTGTTTGAGGCCGAGGTGAAAACACGATAATGACAGACTTTTGGAATCTAAAAAATCAATTTAGAAACCTGATTAAGTTTATAATGGATTACGTGGGCGGATACGGGAATTTTTAAATATGGGAGAGGTCGATTTTTATGAGAAGGGGTGTAGATTCATAATGTTATCTTAGATTTAAATTAGATGAATAGTCATTAATAGAGCTATATATTATTAAATTATGGATACAAATAAACGAGGTTATAATGTGGGAAAAAGAAAGATTTTATTTGAAATTTGACTTGAACAATTTTATCGGCAATTTCATTTTAAATTAAGTAGTAAGCAAACTTCAGCGGGCTAGAAATACCTCAATTTAGAGTTAGGCCTAGGGATAAATACAATTTACAGATCAAGTATGTTTGCATAGATAAAATACACTCAGTAAATTAATTATATTCTTATGTGTTTGGATAATTTTGTCCGCGTGGATCATAAAAGTTTAAAATAATACTAGAATAAGTATTATGAATATGGAGAACTCCATTCCCGAAAACCGCCAGAAATTAAAAAGAAAATTTTTAATGCGTCATATGTGATTTTTTCTATACATAATACACTTTATGTAATATATACAATATATATAAAGATTTATCCCGTGATTTAATAATTAAAATAATAAGTTTATTGTAAATCATAAGTGAGTTTCAGCAAAAACAATTCGTGAAACACTATTCCAATTTCTTGATAGCATAATCAATATTTATCAAATTATGTTTGTTATTATAATAATTAATTAATTATTTTATCAACGTAAAAAGATTAAATTTTTTATATGAATAGGTAGGAAAGTCAATTTTTCTTTACAAACGTTGTAAGAAAAAGTATTACTTTTCCTAACAACTGTAACTTTTCTGAACTTTTTTACTTTTCTGAACAACTTATTAATAGAAATAGTATTCATTTATTAAATATTTAGGTAATCATAAATTGACAATTAACAAATTAGTAATTTAAAAAATATTTAAAAAAATAAAATTGTACTTTAGTGGAAACATTAGCAGTTTTTCGTATGTATCAACTTTCAATTTTTTTTAATAACATTGATATACGCGGATATTTCTGCAACTCATTACCCAAACGTAATTGATATTTATTGTTGATCATTGAGTAAACTGACCGAAGTGTACTTGAGGCACTTAGAAATATTTAGATAATCAAAATATTGAAGAAAGTGCTCTTCAGTTGGAACTTGAGCAGTATTTAATTTCGAGAAATCTTCAAATTGTTTCCTTGTTTTTCATATATTTTTACACTTTTAATAGGATTTATATCATTTAAAATTTATTATTTAAAACTTGATCGTTTCAAGTTTATCAAACTTTAGATAGAAAAGTTCTCAAAAACTAAATAATAGATTTCCATACCATATCATCGATATTAAATTTGATTTATAAAATAATCCATAAGAACAAATGCGATATTAATGCCGGTAAATTTAACTGATTTATAATCAATAGATTTCCATACCATTACATAGATTTTATAATTGATTTTTAAAATAATCCATAAAAAAGAAGTACATTCCTTCATTAGAAAAGTACTATTTCCATACGAGATAATATTGATCCGAGAGAGCGTCTTTTCCAATTTCAGGAAAATAATAATTTTTATATTATTGTTAGATGATTATATTATTGATTAGATTTCATACTTAAATTTTGGTGCATATTATTTTGTAACTGAAAATATCAACTCGATTAAAGGACAATATTTAAGTGTGATTTATATTCTTATCTGCATTTAACAGTAATATATAAATAAATGAATCCTTTTTCAAATCCCCATATCTAAACTCCTAGATATATACCTGAACATTATTCACAAAATAATTAAATCACCAAGAGCAGTCACAAACAACACATTTCTTATTATACTGAGAGAATATGTGATTGTACGAATTTACACTCATTAAACTAATTAACTTAAAATGTTAACCGCGTACCAAGGTAGCTTATAAGGGGAATTCGACTGACTCGAAAACCTACAATTGCATAGTAGACAAGGGATAACAAGATTTACTTATGATTTACATTATTATAACGTATAACTATGGATTTATTTATGATAACTTCACTAGAATTCGTTTATGGATTATGATCACCTTAAAACAGGGACCAAGCCAGAATTTCCTTTAGGGGTAAGAAGACGATCCAATATTCTGTGGCGCGGATATTTCATAAAAAGATGAATATCATAACGGTTCAACGGGATATATTTAACGGGCGACCCTTGCGGCACCACCTCCGGCAAGGTGGTCATAGTTGTTGATTGTATATTGGCTGTTGTAAGAATTATTCATAGTCATAATCATAAATTCCAATTAGTGAATTACAGACTGTAACGTATACTTTATTGGCGTCGCCAGCAGGAATTTTTTTTAAGTTGAAAAAATGAATGTTTAACCTTTATTGAAATGTAGTTGTCAAAGAAGCAGATCTGGATTAACAAGGCCTCGAATATCTTAAGTAATAACTATGCAGTCGAAGAAGCACGACTGGCAATAGAATTTGATGGTCGATCAACATTTAAATCAGGGTTAGAAAAAGTCAATAAGATATTTACAACAGTTAACCAACCTACATTTCCTTTACGTGCATTTTTTTAATCTTAAATGGCATGACTCGAAAACTATTATTTCCGAATGTATGGAGAAACTAAAGCCGAACATATTTTTCATGATTGAAATAGCATCAATGGAAGAATTAATTGTTCACCATGTTGTGGAACAGTTATCGCCCGACCTACGTATGATTTTTCTCAACACACCTTTATCCCAACGAATATTGCAACTTTCAACATTTCCTCCTTAACAAGCAAGAGACGAATTGTGCGTTGCCATCTTCTCAAAATTCAAATGCACTAGTTTTCAGAGACGTCGGAAACAAGGGGGGGGGGGACCAATCACAGAGACGGGAGGGGGCAGAGTACACTTGCCTCCACCCCACCATAAATGGTGTTACTGTGTATTAATTAAATAAAATGTTCATAATTGAAAACATTTTTTTCAAAACAATCAACTGCTGCTAAAATTAAAAATGAGAACATTCAATTGAATTTTAATGAAAATTTGGAAAATAAATTTTTAATAATAACATTTCTGCACGATTCGTAATTATATTAATTAAATAAATAAATTGGCCGAAATTATATAGTTAATTGTTGCTGTCATTGGTGTACATGATTTAAAGCGCTGCTGTTCTTTAAATTGTAACTCTCATAGTTACCAATATAACATTGTTACCGACTAAAGAGACATTGTGTGAGGTTATGTTTGATGTTAAGCCGAGGTGATAGTGTTAAATCCGACTTAACAATAAATTTAAGTGTTAGGTGTTAACCAAACATACCGTCACCCACTGTTAAAAGTATTTGAATTATCATATTTTATTTTCGGAGGTAAGGTTGATTCTTTATTGCAAAATTTTTAGTTCTCGATTTTTATTGGCTGTTGAGCCGGTCCTGACCCAAATAACAAATGAATTTTATTCACAAAGTAAATAAAAAATAATAGTTTATATCAATACTAACAATATCAATGTAAACAATATAGGAAAACAAAACAAAATTTTGAATATACTATTTTTCGAAAATGGGAGATTTTCAGGGCCAGATCACGTGACCTGAGGGGTACCAGAGCAAAGTTTTATAATGTTAAAATGGTGAACGCAGAAAAATGTTGTTGCCTGGCCCCAATGTTTCGCTCTATCGGTTGTTTAGTTTTTCAACATTGTACAGTACATACAAAGAGTATGAAGGGTTAAAACACTATTTTTAATACAATTACTGGAATTACTTACATTTTCGACGATATTTGAATCGGTTTTGACTTCTTTTGACAAGTTTCAGCGGGAATTTAAATATAATAGTCGATAATAAATACTTCACTAATATAGTTTTCTGTAATTTTATATGAATCTAACACTAACGTTACTAAAAAAATGTAAAACAGCATGAATAAAAAGAATTGCAGATTTAGTAAAATGTATAATATATTATTCTATATAATTATTATTACACAATAAATAATATATATATATATTTAAAGCGTTAAAGCATAATTTAAAATAATAAGGAATAACACTAATTTTTATCAGACAAATTCTAACGTAATAATGGGTTTTAGCTTTGCTTATATATTTTGTAATATCAGAAAATTTAAATAAAAAATATTGAAACTATAACTGAAACAGAAACCAGAAGAAGATGCAGAATTCTCAGTTTTATTAATACTATCATATCCATAAGATTTAATTGTAATATTATTCGGCAATTGTTCAGTTTTATCTAACTTTTCTAACTCTTTTTCTTCTTGTTTCTTCTTCTTATCTTCAGGGCAACGTTTAGTTTTGATACTTTTTGGCTTTGTAAAAGGTAAATTAGTTGTACTTATATTGAAATTTATGTATACTTCTGCAGGTTCCATTGTATTTTTATCTTCTTTAACTTTTGTTGAAGGTATTTGAGTAAGTTTTTCTTTTTCTTTGCCAATATTTGATTCATTTTTGTTGGTCACGTCCATTTGTTCCATTGTTGTTTTATCTTCATTAGCTTCTGTCGAAGGTTTTTGAGAAAAAATTTTTTGATCTTTATCAGTATTTGATTTATTTTCTTCTTTATCTTTATCTACAGTCGTTTTACCGCTATCGGTTACATCCATTTGTTCCGTTGTTATTTCATCTTCATTAGCTTCTGACGAAGGTTTTTGAGTAAAATCTGTTTCATCTTTATCAGTATTTGATTTATCTTTTTCTTTATCTAAAGTCGTTTTATCGCTATCGGTCACATCCATGTGTTCCGTTGTTGTTTCATCTTCATTAGCTTCTGACGAAGGTTTTTGAGTAAAATGGTTTTTATCTTTATCGTCATCGGAAACATACCTTGGATTCGTTGTAGTTTCAAATTCTAGGATATCATTAATTTCTTCAAATATTTCTTTCAAAATTTTAAAGTTAGTTTTCACAATTAGTAAAATCTTTTTATAAATATCAAATAAATCATCGATATCTTTTCTGTTTTTTACTATCGTTATAAAAACCAAATCATAATCCATAATTTTGATCTTGGGGTTAACACTAGAGCAGTCTCGTTTATACGAATTGTCTTTTAGACAAAAATATGTTTCATTGCTGTTCATAGCGCAATAATTGTGACTGATATTCCCTTGAATAAATGGGAATTGGCATCCATCGGCTCGTAATCTTCGTTCCACTATGACTGATGATGTTATCAAAGACAGTAGCATAGGCCCAACTGTAACCTTGATTATGAATTCTATAATCATAATATCTATTTAGGATTATTGATATTGACCATATTATGTTATAGAGGCAACATCAAAAAAATGGTGTTATTGTTTATAGATACACTTCGGAAGTTTGAACTAGGGCGAAATTTACTATTCAAATTCTTTTAATACTATTTGAAATAATAATACACATAACTAAACTTTATTAACTTCTATAATTTATAGTTTATTATATGAAACTATTGAAAGATATTTGAAATCAATATTATGTATAAAACTGTGGCTATCAGTTATCGTTTTAATGTCAAGTAATGCTGTTAAATATAAACAAGATTCTATCTGAGGCGCAGCCAGAAATATTTCGAGTGAGAGGGCGTAGATTGAGAGGGCGCGTATACCAAATATACTGACTGTAGTGTAGTTAAGAAATTAGAAAACACACAAACGGTAGGCGTCAGCCTATTGCAGTAAAGGGGACGCCATCATCTCTGAGTACCTCTCCTTGGTAACAAACTATTTTGAAACAGGCGCCAGACCTTCTAAATTTGTTTTATGGGGAGGGGGGTATAATTTTGTCAAAAGGGCAAACGATTTATTCCTTAATCTCTAAAAACGGGATGTAAATATTGATCTCTTAAAGGGCTCACTTATATAATGACCACAACTTCATACCGTCATCTATAAAAATGGTTAAAATGAAAATGATGGCAAAAATCCCATTAATTATATAGTCTGTATAATATAGCTATACTTCTATTTTATGTGGTGCCATTTAACTATATATTATAATTAACAGATAGTTATTCGAATTTAATTTCCATTATTATAGTAGATCTACTCACTAATGGATCCAGAACTTTTCACACGGGGGTGGCTTCTGTCTAAGAAAGCGCCAAAGGGTCTGCAAGATATTAAGCCCCTCTCCCGTTTGACTACAGACCGACCGGAAAGCCTATGAATAAGATCAACTTCCCTTTTCGTGTTGTAACTTTATACATTTGTGTTAACATATCTCTAGAATGTGCACTGAAACATATAGGACATTATTTTACGAAGTGCCCCGAAGTGCTGATGAAATACGCTTATTAGGAAATTTCGTAGTTCCTCGTTCACTTTTTGTCAACTAATGTAATGGCTTTTTGTAAGTTGAGCCAAAACAGAGTCTCACAAAAGTGTTAATGCTTTCATACGATGACGAAATGCTGCCAATAATGACTGTCTGATAAGTTATTGGTAGTCACTGAATCCCTTCGACAATTGTGAATGAGGCGCACCTACGAAAATGTATTTCTATTCATCGTGTACGACAAAGGTTCTTTAACTCGATATTGTTCGAATGGGGCGATAGAGTGTTGATTACGATTTCGAAAAAAGACTGTCGTTTCGGAGAATTATCAAACAAACTGTATAACGCGCGACAAGAATCCACCATGTTAGCCATTGCTAGTATTTATATATGTGTAGATTTTAGTCAATCTATTAAACTACGAAAATTTCAAGTTCAAAAATATTGATTTACGATTGAATCTAACAGTATATTATGTTGGAAGCATTGAACTTCAATGGTTGAAGCATTGAAGTTCAATGGTTGGAAGCATAGGTAGAGTAATTATTACATAGTAATTACATAGAGTAATTACATGTATTAAATGTATAGTTCATGTACAATAGTAAAACAGTTTTAGATATACAGGCAATAAATTACATTTTATAGACAATTTTTCATGTTAAAATTGTATGAATATATGTATTAACTATTAAATTAAATAAAAAATATGTAACTCTATGGTTGAGAGAGATTAAAGTAATAATAGTGGATGTCGTTAGCTAAGTATATTATTATAACTAACTGATTAGAGGATTTCCATGTTCGGAGTCTACGAGCCTTGGCGAGTACATTCTGAAAATCATTGAAATCTGATAATCAGTTTGTGTACATCATATTTATTTTACGAAAATCAATTAAAATTTTACGATCAAAAGTTTTTATTCGAATTTTTAAAATTCCAATTCGTTTTGGTGTTTATATCTGCATATTATGCATCTATTGTGTATAGTGTAGTAGCCATTGCTTGGCAGAAGAAAACTTTGATGAAATTTTGGAATTTGTAGAAGAAACCGATTTTGATGAAAGTATATTCGATGCATTGATTGATGATTGATCGATGCAGATCTAACATCCACCTCATGTACACGATTCACAAATACCACAGATGATACTATACAAGACGTGACGTCATAAAGCATTCTAAACACCAGGCCACACAGACAAAAACAAGCTAGCCTCTCCTAGCTAGCTCAGTGGAGAACACCAATAAACAGAGCTCAAAGTGTTGAAGGAAATCGAGGATTTCCCAAAAAGTGATCTCGATTTCTGTCCGAAATATTTTTATGCTGATGTAAGGAAGGAAAACTGTGAAAATATCAGTATTCTCCGATACTGAGTTTGCACATTCAAAACAGTGTTTAAATGCACAAATGAAAAAGTTGGCAGCACTTGGGCTCTAGTCAAGCCAAATGAAAGAGCGGCAACAGTTTCTCTGCAAGACGAAACTGAGTAATGGAAGCTAACAAACACCGTAATTAATCATCTCGGTTTGCATTTGAGCTTTAGGGCATGTCAGAGCACCGTTATATGGAATTCGGTCCGAACTTTCATTTGATCTAAAAGAGTGACAGTTCTGGCGAATACATTCATTATATTGAGCGCGTTTCTAAAAACAAATCGTTTTAAGCTGAAGGATGCCAGAATGGAACCTAAATAAAATACGTATATATGCCAATGCAATTCAGTCAACGAAGAACGCTAGGCTATGTTGTATCCTTGCACAAGGAGTGTATATATCGCATCGACAGGAAGCCCATGGAGAACCGGGTACCTCAGCATTTTATCCAGCTTTAAAATCGAATCCGTGTCCGTCCTATATGGTTCAAGGCATCCCCTTTACTAGGTGTCCATTGTAAATGCTGAATACCGGAGATGATGCGCCTTGAGGAACGAATTGTGAGGATGATGCTGTTTTAAACCCGTCTGCCCCAGTTAGGACTATTTCCAGGCTGATTTTTTCCATTTGACATTAAAATGGGGATGTCACATCATATCTAATGAAGGCATGGAAGAAGGGCAGCGCTTCACAATTGTCTTCACCAAGTTTTAGGCATACCGAGTTAATGTGGTAATAACGAAAGTGTCTCTATGCACTAAATCCAACCATCTGATCCAAGTCAGGTTACCGATGGACAAGACAGTAGAAAACTCCTACAAGGATCACAACTACGTCCGCATCAACAGTTCTGACAAGAATAGATGTTGCACCTTTCCTCAGTATCGTGCACATGCAGAGAAATCCTGCTGTCTAACTCCTCATGGTCACTCTTATCCATAGTACAACCAGGTTGATTGGACAGAACTTTCTTTCCGGATGTAATGTATACACATTTTTCAGTTGGGTATACATGGTTGGCTACTTCTTCTTAGAGCAGAGTAAAAGTTCCTCTCTGTTTGTGTCATCCTGCAAGAATACAGGAAAGGATGCGGGAAGTTTGGCATTTCGAGATATAAAAAAAAAACTCATCGAGAATCCTTGCCTGCTTAGAACCTGCAATTATCCATCGTTTTAAATCAACCGGGTTCTCGGTCAGATGAACTGCGCTACCGGAACCTTTTCTTTTTTCATTGTTGTGCTCGTGTGCTTGGTCTAGTGGCATGGCTGAGAATGGTTGCTTAGTCTTAAGGAAAACCCAGTGTTTCTTGAACTGATCTCTGATTGCTGGTGGAAGAATCTTCATGTCTTTGATGTGTACTGGTAGTCAACGAGAGTACTTCGTGTGATCAAACGCGAAGCACCATCATGCCAATTCTTCCATTACTTCTACAGACCGAAATTCTTCTCTCTGTGCGACCTCACAAAGATAAGCACCAACAGCTCCAGCTGAAGAATCATTTTGCAGAATGCAAAGGTTGGACTGGTGTGTCACGTTAGTTCTCCAGTCTTCGAAGAGTATGCGTTTCATTTCATGCAAGATTGCAACTTCGCAAGATTCATTGGCAGTCACCTGATGTGCATGCCGTGTTCTGGATAAGTGGGCAGCTTTCAGGAGGAGTTAGCAGTTCCAGCTGTAGCAACACTACTCTCAGTAATGGCAGTACACCAACCAGATCCTTCTAAGAGATCCCCAACCATTCTCCACAATGCCATCTCAGTATGTAAGCCTCCCAGGAAAATGACTTATTAAGACTCCCCTATGCTCTCAGGCCAATTCCGCCGTGCATATTTGGCCAAAACAAATAGAGGCTGGTCCACGACCATTACGGGTACTTGCCAAGGGTTTCGCAATTTTGTTATTTCTTTCAGTACTTTAATGCCATGCTTGACCATATCTATCGTTGAAGCCTTTTCATAGAACAGTGGCAATAGGACACTTTTCTCGGGAATGTCAGTTACTTTATCTTTGTGTGCAGCATGATGTGTGGCCCAGGCCCTAATATCACCTTTCTCTAATTTGTCCTTTTCATCTACTTTTTCACGTAGTATCAGTTCAGGTTCAGCATCTTCCATAGCTGCTGCCTCTGTGACATTGACAGGGTCTGTGTTGCAAGCAACAGCTGCAACTATTAGATAATTATCTGGATGGGATGGATTTCTGGTGCGGACCCGTGGTGGAATTTTGATAGGCTACTCTTAACTACTTTTTACAAGTGTTATAGCTAGGGTGGAAACTTTTGCACACTAGTGTATACTTGTTATGGGAAATTACAATTCTTAAGATGGTAGTAAGATTATATATTTTGAAAACCGATATAGGTTTTGACAGTACAAACATACTGAACAAACTCAGAAGAGTTGCTAATCACTCGACAAAAACAGCTGTCAGCCAGGGAGAGATATAAGGAACACTGCTGGCATTCGAACCTGCTACCTTCACACTTAATTACCAGCGCCTTAACCAATTAGGCTATCACTTCCATCTTAACCCTAAATGAAATCAAAGGAAAACATTACACATAATGAAATACACTGAATTTTAAATTCAGATGTTCCTCAAAAGAAGATGTAGAAAACCATCACCATAAAAGAATATGATGTATCATTTACCATTATATCAATATTTCATTTATTGATGAAAAAAATATAGGAAAAATATCAAACATTCTCAAATCGGTTGGTTTACAAATCAAATTGTACCGAAGCAATATTTCCCTTTTTATTCTGCGCAATAGTTTAGCTTTCATCAACTTTCTTAATCTTTGGTGCAACGTTTAGTTCTTATACTTTTTGGCCTTATAAAAAGTAAATTAGTTGTATTTATTTCACTTTTTTGGGTTACTTCTGCAGGCTTCACTGTATTTTCAGTTTCCTTAATTTTTGTTGAAGGCATTTGAGTAAGTTTTTCTTTATCTTTATCAATATTTGTTTCAATTGTTTCGGTCACTTCCGGTTCCATAGTTGTTTCATCTTCATTAGCTTCCAATGAAGATTTCTGAACAATAAATTTTTCAACTTTATCAGTATTTGATTTAGGCCTATCTTTACCAATATATGATTCGTATTTTTGAATCACTTTCGGTTCCATTGTTGTTTTATCTTCATTTGCTTTTGTCGAGGGTTTCTGAGTAACAACTTGTTTATCTTTATCAGTTTTTGATTTATCTTTTTCTTTATCTACAGTCGCTTTATCGCCATTGGTCAAATCCATTTGTTCCGTTGCTGTTTCACCTTCATTAGCTTCTGACGAAGGTTTTTGAGTAAAAACTTTTTGATCTTTATCAGTATTTGATTTATTGTCTTCTTTACCTTTATCTACAGTCATTTTATCGCTATCGGTTACATCCATTTGTTCCATTGTTATTTCATCTTCATTAGCTTCTGTCGAAGGTTTTTGAGTAAAAACTTTTTGATCTTTATCAGTATTTGATTTATTATTTTCTTTATCTTTACCTACAGTCGTATTACCGCCATCGGTTACATTCATTTGTTCCGTTGTTATTTCATCTTCATTAGGTTCTGTCGAAGGTTTTTGAGTAAAAACTTTTTGATCTTTATCAGTATTTGATTTATTTTCTTCTTTATCTTTATCTACAGTCATTTTACCGCTATCGGTTATATCCATTTGTTCCGTTGTTATTTCATCTTCATTAGCTTCTGTCGAAAGTTTTTGAGTAAAAACTTGTTGATCTTTATCAGTATTTGATTTATTTTCTTCTTGAACTTTATCTACAGTCGTTTTATCGCTATCGGTCACATCCATGTGTTCAGTTGTTGTTTCATCTTTATTAGCTTCTGACGAAGGTTTTTGAGTAAAATGGTTTTTATTTTTATCGTCATCGGTAACATACCTTGGATTCGTTGTAGTTTCAAATTCTAGGATATCATTAATTTCTTCAAATATTTCTTTCAAAATTTTAAAGTTAGTTTTCACAATTAGTAAAATCTTTTTATAAATATCAAATAAATCATCGATATCTTTTCTGTTTTTTACTATCGTTATAAAAACCAAATCATAATCCATAATTTTGATCTTGGGGTTAACACTAGAGCAGTCTCGTTTATACGAATTGTCTTTTAGACAAAAATATGTTTCATTGCTGTTCATAGCGCAATAATTGTGACTGATATTCCCTTGAATAAATGGGAATTGGCATCCATCGGCTCGTAATCTTCGTTCCACTATGACTGATGATGTTATCAAAGACAGTAGCATAGGCCAAACTGTAACCTTGATTATGAATTCTACAATCATGATATCTATTTAAGAGTATTGATATTGACCATATTATGTTATAGAGGCAACATCAATATTAATTATGTTATTATTTATAGATACTAACAAATTAAAGCTATGTACTAATGCTAAATTCAAATGATTAAAACATGAATTAATAGCAATCAATATCTATATTTCAAACAAGTACATTTAAAAACTTTAACAATAAAATGGCATTTTAAATCTATTTAGTCTGCCAGGTAATCGAAATTCCAGTTTGAATGATTTTAATAAGCGACCGGTGTAAAGCCTGTAAAGCCTTTGGCTTTGCAATATTTGTTAAATTTTGTACAGTTAGAATAGAATTGACCACGAGTCAAAAAAGTAGTGGAAGAGGTCTGCATCGTCTTGTTGAGTTCAGATTGTGCACCTGTCCCAATATCTATCTCTGCCTACTTCGTGAGAACACTGTCATGATCTAAATTCAAATTGCAGAGGCTTACCCCTGAACAGGAGACTACAGTACAGTTGAGTTAACAACTTTTCCGATAAGATTCTTCATTAGTCTAACACGCACATCATACAAGAAAGGTAGCATAGGTGCTTCTGACTGTAGACGCACTGAAAAACCATGAAAAGAGTTTGCCAACATCCCAAGACTTTCCATGACATTTTCTAAAAATTCTAAAATTCCAGGTCAGCGGAGACTCTGTAAATGCTTCTGTAATTCGAGCTCTTAGATAAGCCAGATTTTGAGGATGAGTCTTACAAACAATGTCTTTCACAGATACACATAGGAAAAAAGTGCATGGAATCAAATCTGGATATCGGGGGGGCCACTCCAGGAGATGTCCCTTACAAAAAATTGGAAATTCCTGATTACATGGCACTATCTTGCATGAATATACCTCTATGTGGAACAACTAGGAGATGTTCACGAAATAAGGCTAAATATATATTACTATTCACAGTTTGTTCAAATAAGTGTGGTTCGGGTACACCATTTTCTAAGATACTAACTCTTCTCTGATCCATAGATTTGGTATGAAAGAGGTGTTTGTTGTATTCAGACTAATAAACTGAATTGTTGTGATTCACAATGCCGTCTAAACGAAACGCTGCTTCGTCACTCCACAGTATACGATCAAGTATGCAAGGCTCAAGTTCAAACATCTCAATGAAGTCTTCATAAAATTGAGTAATTGGTATGGGTCATCTTCAGTCAACTGTTGATGTAGTGAGTAGCAATAACATTTGAGACCTAAATTTAGTTTTAATAGTCGATGTACTGAAGATTTCGAAATATCTAATCTAATTTTACATGAACTTTCCGTATTGAGAAATTGTCACATGTATCTCCCATAGCACCAACAACAGCTGGGGTGCTGGGTTCCGTAGACTTCGGTCGTTTCGTGAGGAACTTTCGCAGGGTTCCGTCCTTTCACCCCTGTTGTTTCTCTTCTTTCCTTCGGAACTTCGCGCACGCATTCCACAGCCGTTGAGCGTCAGTCTTTATGCGACCACCGTAAAGAGGTCGCAGTCACTCAGGTTGAGATTAGTGTGCGGGAAGTCTTGAGGTGGAATCGGGAGAAGAAGCTAACCTTCAATTTGAATAAATGTGAGGTAAGTTTCTTTAGCCCTGATACCCAAGAGAGTAGGTGGATTCCTAAGGTCGAAGTTGAGGACCATAGTTGAGGGCCTTTTTTCTTGGGCGTGATGTACGACCGGATGCTAACCTTCCGCCCTCAGGCGGATAGGGTGGCTTTAAGATGGTTAGGAGAAGCCGCGTCCTCGGGCACTGAGTTGCCGGAAATGGGGATGGAATGGTCAGTTGCTTCGGCGGGTGTACCATACTCTCCTCTTGAGCACTGCCAAGTACTGTGGGTCGGGATGGCTACCTTGGCTGTCTAACTACGCAGTGGAGATGATTGACCGTTCGCAGAATAAGTGCCTGAGACTCATAACTGGTATGTACTCTACGGTTCCAGTCGATGCCATTCACTTGGAGGCTGGCTTCACTTCATTCCATACCGTCGTCCGTCGTGAAACGGCCACAGCACTGGAGAAGTCTCTGAACCTCAAGAGCTCGAACCCTCGTAGGATAATCTCAAAGCACGTGGTTCGTCATCGCTTTGTAGCCCGCAGTAGCTTTCGCAAGATGGCTAATGAAACCTGCCACAGTACTGGGTTAGCAGCCTAACGACGCCTTGAGTTCCCCTCTGCCCCGTGGCAGTAAGAGAACAAAGGGTGGAGTGTCAATCTCTCATTCAAGGGGGCAGCTGTTGTAGTGATTCTGAAGCTGTCCGTTTGGAAGACGCGTTGGATACTATTCGTTCCCTTGGACAGTTTGACTTCACCGTTTATACAGATGGATCGGCTGAGAGTGGTGTGCGTCAAGGGGGAAGTGCGGAGTTCACTTCGTCCTTTGAGACGGAGGTGGGCGCCTTAGGATTGGCGGTGAGATGGCTTGGGACTGAAGGTTGGGGCGGTCGTTATTTGATTTTTTCCGATAGTAAGTCCGCCTTGGTTGATTTGAACAGCGGGACGTCTTGCTGTAACCCAGATATGGGTTTAGTGAGATCTTCTTTGATGCGGGTATATAGCACAGTGGTCTTTCACTGGATCTCTAGCCACTGTGGTATTCATGGCAATGAAGCTGTGGAAAGGGAAGCTCGGGAGGCTGCTATCGGCTCGCGGAATGATTATGGGTCCCAAGACCCTTCCCCGGTGACTTTTAGAGCGGCTAGGTTCCTTATTAGGAGGGCAGTCGTTGACCCCAGGTCGTCCCATGAGCGCACTCGCCTCGTGTTTACCGTCACGCCACTACCAGCGGTTTTACCCCGGCGTACTGAGACGATGATAG
>JAUZND010051975.1:0-19340 GCA_034780555.1 Coelogynopora nodosa | reverse complement strand
TTTTTATTAATTGGAATTGTCAACATATATTTTCTGTATAATTTATATAGTCCTATGGAATCCGTGGGACATAGACTTTGGGCTATATCCCACGGGATACTGTGGAATATAGACATGGCCATTTTTATAGGATCTAAAATATAATAATTATTTAATTGAGTAAAACCAGACCTGTTTACTTTTACGATTTAGGAGTAATAAATTACGATTTAGGGATATTATTGTATAATTTTCAATTTTTGTACTTTCCAGTTTTTTTTATGTCTATTTTTCAATATTTCAATCTTTCTGCAAACCAGTGGCCTGTTACACAATACAACAAATAAATAGCAAATAGTAAGTAGCAAATAGTTCACATTTTCGGTTCCACAATACTTTCTAATTACTTGTTGCAAATAGTCAAATAGCAACTGCTTATTTGATAACTCATAAACTGAAAGATAATGTTGACAGTCCAATGTTTCCATGATTAGCCTACACAATGATGGAAATTCTGACTGTACCTCACTCCAATGCAGTATGTGAGAGGATTTTCTCACAAATTTGAAAAAATAAGACTCATCAACAGGCCTTGTTGGTTGCTGAGACACTTGAAGCACTCCTTGTGTTGAAAGGACAGGGAGAGTTTTATCCCACTAAACAATTTTCTAATAACAAACTTAAAGAACTGAAATCATGCTACATTAAATCTTTGCAGCAATACTGACAAATAATAACAATGTTATATTACCTGTACTATAATAATATTTACATTGTGAAAAACACTATCTCTATCTGTTCTAAATTCGAAAGTACATTATATATATACTGTGTAGTACACCACCACATTCCATTTGAACTTGCTATAATAGTTAAATATTAGTGTATTTAGTATATATTAAAGTGTATTCAGACCTTGGGTAGTCATTGCTATGTACATTTTATCACAACATATACTAACTGGATTTGCAAAAGTGTGTTTTTACTTCTGTACAATAATGAGGGATATTTTACAATAAATAAGGATCTAGATTACAATTTTCAATTTTTGGGGTAAACAGGTCTGTAAAACAAATTTATTTATTAATTAAAGATGAGAAATTAAGAATTAAAATATTGAATGGATTACATATTTATTTCACCTTTTAAATCCCTTTAAAAAATATGCCGTAAAATAAATGTATTAATATTTTACCATGGAATTAAAAATATTTCACTGGCAGGGAAATAATGAAAAAGAACCCCATTTTGTGTTACAAATAAAATGTGCAATATTAATTTCACATTAATTAATTAATAGTTAAATACCAAGTCTAAGAATACCTAAATAGTTAATTAAAATAAAAACTTAAATAAATTCTAAATAGCCTAAAACCACCTTTTCATTATAGCCTAAGTTTAATAACAGGAGGTATATGTGATCAAATTTAAACTGATTCCATAAAGTATGATACCAATAACAAGTTTACATAGTCATACTAAAACTAATATAATTAATATTCTATAAAAATCTAATGTCAATAATATATATTATCAGATTTTTATGGTATTATATTACTTTTATTATCCAGTAGTATCCATAGGATTTTAGAAAACAATATGCACTCCATTTATAGAGAGCACCAAAACAATATTATGTTTATAAAATCCTACTTAAATAGCATATAACTAAATATATATATGTAAAGGGTAATTTAACTGTTAATCCAAGGACATGGGGCATAAACTTTAATCAGGGATACTAATTTCTAAAAAATACTATAAACAAATATGCATAATGCATATGCCTGCAGGTACAACTTCTTCCTTGATATTTAGAATTAAAATCTTGTTTTTGAGGAATTATTTTATTATAATATAATTTTATTAAAAAATAATTCAGTACAAATATATCATGCTCAATACATGTCCTGATTTTGCATAGGCTATATGTTCGACAGTATGCATTATTAACACAATATAATATTTATATTAAACTTAATAAATAAATAATTTTCATTATTGTAATACTTTTTCATACCAATTGTATTTCTTCTTTATATGAATTAATAATATTATGAAGTGTCTGCTTTACCAATTAATTTATAGACTAATTAAAAACTACTGAATACCAAGTAAACACATAGCTCATTTAAAGTAATTTATTTAGGTTCATAATAAATGTATAAATTTATTTCACTCCAAAATAACAAGCATAGGTTCATAATAAATAGATACATTTATATTGCTTAAAATTAAAAGAATTAAAAAAAATTAAAACAATTTTATAAATAATATTTGTTAACTTGCAGTGTATTAAGCATATAATAGTTTATTTCATAATATCTTCATTCTATATATTTGTTTATATATATTTTTTATAATTAACCAATGACAAGCACTATAGTTTTTTAGTCAGTAAATTAGTTTTTTAATTAGTCTACTGCCTATTTAATAGAGTAGTCATTGCCATATTGTTTTATCAGAATATAACATTTATATATATTCTATAAGTTAATAGTTTTACTTAGTTTAAGTTTCTAAAATAAAAGATTCAGAAATTATAATCACATAAATAATAGAGTAAGTTTATATATTTATTATAATACTCAGTATGTTTTATGTTTTATGTTTCTAAAATAAAAGATCCAGAACATATAATCAGATAAGGAATAGCTCAGGATAGGCACTACTTTTATTTATAATAGGATAGGTACCACTCTTATGATATTTATTTTGTAACTATTATATACCAACATTAAACATATAAAAAATACTAATTTTACTATCCACACTTTTTTAATTGTTTGACTAAACTATTGTAAGTTTCAAAATAGACACTAAATATATAAGTCTATAAATATAAAAGTGTATAAAAGTCTCATACAGTTTTTATAATTCTAAAATTTTATGAATCTGTGCTCTGAATCACCCCAGTGTTTTAAACATGTTAATTGGTTTTAATGGAATTTTGTGGTGGACATGCAAAAGTGCCAGACTATTTAGTGATGATGTGAGAACATGTCTTCCAACATACTCTAAATGAACTTTTAGAACAATGAACACCAGATCATTTCATTGGTGCATGTTCCAATAGGCAAACTCAGAAAAATATTTACAATGCAATGGATATTTGGGAAAGGTTTTTCTTTGACAGCCAGCCAGGCATCATGAACAGAGGACTGTGAATTTGAGTTTGCCTACTTTGATCTCCATGTAATTATTTCTTGGTTGAGTGTTTCTTGCAAAGGCAGGTATCTAAACATTGAACAACCAATTCTTTGACATTGTCTGTCAACAATGCAAGATGTCCTGTAAACAAGAAGATGCCCTTTAATGCCAGTCACTTCCATAAGAAATCAAGTTAATAGTAATCATGTGATCAACAAATGGGAAGTAGAAATTGACCTGCAACATAAAATGCAGTAGAACACAAAATAATGTTGACATATCTAGCTACACATATATTTTTATTTCATGCTATTTAGCTATCATGCCACAAAAATTGCAAAAAGTGTGTTAGCTAAATTCATAAAAGAAATGGAATAAAAATGAAATGTGTTAACTCTTTATAGTTAATAATATTGGACATAAGCAAATTATGTTTGTTCCTTGTTAAATATATATATATATCTGCCATTATTATACATTTATGTCTTAATATTAATATCATAATTTATAATTATAAAAATTAAATAATTCCATTAGTTAAAACTTAAATTAAATTTATAAGTTACAATTATTAATACATATCGAATTAATACAAATCACATTGGATTGAAGTTTTAAAATTCTCAATTATAAAAAAACTTTAGTGTAATAATTATGAAAAAACATATTTAGCTCAAGTCCAATTGTATTAAATAAAGAACTAACATAAAATGTTTTTTTCTTTTGATTTTATTTATGTTCTTTATTATCGTATCTTAATAATATATTAGACATCATGTAGCCTATATACCTTGTGGTGCTTTTCAATAGACATAGTAATTGCAATGACTCTGTGAGTTTGATTCCCAGCAATTCAAGGTTTGATTGGCTCAATATACTCTGGGCTAACTTTATAGTTTTGTTGTAAAGCACATCAAACATTCTCATTGTGACAGTCATTGAATACGTTGACCAACACATTTGCTTGTTCATAAGCAGCTAGTAATTCAAATGTTTTTACTTAAAGAAAGAAAGCTTTAAGTGAAACTGTGAAGTTAGTTTGATATTACTGTGCTGATGATAAATTAAAACTGATGAAGGCTATTGATATAGAACAAAGCATCGGCACTGCTTTGTCCAGTCAAACAAATTCTGATATTTTCCAGGGAATTGATTATTATGCCTGAGTAAAGCTGAAGCAATGCATTCTGAGTATTTCCTCATAAACTCCATAGTATTTTGCATAATGTCAATAAGGTGCATGTTTCACAGTAACATTGTTTTGTGTCAATTTCATTATCTGACAATATCAAATCATTGGATTTTATAAACTGAGATAAATTAGTTTTCCTTTTTGCTGAATTGTTAAAGAAAAACATATTATTCTGTAATGTTGTCATCATATTTCTGCTGAAAGGGACTGTTTGCAACTTAATATTATAACCAAGTTGAAATGATGACTCAAACAATGTGTGAAGTATTTTGCTTTTGGGTATTGGTCAGTTAATCGCTTCTATTAATTATCCTAATATATTTGTTTTTTTAAATATTTTAATATATATTACATTAAGGCTATACTGAATTAAAACTATTATTTTAATTTTTTAGTTAACTAAACTGATAATTTTAACAGTATTTAATATATATATATATGTTATGCAGCTGGACAATTCAAATTTTATAAATTTTGAAATCCTGAATTGTATATATTATTACTATATGGTTTAAATAATACTAAATATATTTATTTATAAGCTGTTAATATTATTTTAGCAGTAAAACATTGACAACATGAATTGGTATACTCAATTTAATTATTAGACAGATATTCATACCTAATATTAAATATAGACATAATATGTTAAAAAAAATTGTTTAATGTTTATGAGTATATTACAATTAAAAAATATATATATATATTTTTAAATTTATATCTCTTGATAGTAAATCTCCAAAGTATTAATATATTTAAAGGTCAGGTATAGGATACTTAAATTGTAATTTTCATATTTATTTATTGTACTAATTATTAGTTTAAGTATATTTCATAATATAATTATTATACATATTTTTTATACAATTATTTAGCATACTGACAACATTCACAAATGGAGAGATCAGATGAACGTTACAAATGGTTTGAAACAAGGATTAATCACTCATTCAAGCCTAGAAATGATGAATTAAAACGACTACTGACTAATGATGATAACAAGTATATTCTGTTTTTAATTATTTTTATGTATACCATTATTAAGTAGTTTAAATACCATATTTTCTGTATATTACTTTAGGAGAGCAATTCATGAATTTATTAACAATGAAGACGTCAAACGACTTTATATTTATAACCGAAAAGACACATCATTGACTGCTTCGATTGAACCCCCAACTGAAATTAAAGGAAAGGCAATGTTCTTTCTTAAACATGCTCTTGGAAAAATAACAAAAGCTGAAATAGGTAATTGTTGGTTGACGTATGTTCACAATGTTTTAAAAAATATATATATTTTGATATTAAATATTTATGGATGACTATAGTTTTGAGAGGTCACAAGTATTTATGAAGATAGATTTATTTAATAGTATCATCATGCTCATGTTATTTCAAATTACTGTTTTTTTATTGAATTATTATTGTTTTTTTCAGAACTGATTTACCAATAGAACTTATAATGAATATATTATAAATGAAACAATTTTATTATAATTATTCAGCAAATTGAGATTATGAAACCTTGTATTGTAATGGGACTTATAACCATCATTGCTGCTATATTAATTTTTTATATCACTAAACATTTTTATAAATATAAAAAACGATTGGGTCTTCAAGACATCAGATATATATATATACAATTAGTTATAATATATATTTGAAAAAAATAGCAATATTAATTTCAAAATTAAACTGAATCGAAAAGTTTTTAAATGTTTTATTGAGGCTGCTATTGATTCTATAGTAATGTAATATTTGACACCATTTTGTATTTTAGCAGAAGAAACCAAATTTGTTTACTTTAGTTAAAATAACCCTTGTTTATTTTTACTATACTAAGTTGTTAATAATTTTAGGGAGACATTATAATTATCTTAAAAAATACCTAATTATTGATATATATTATCGAAAATATATAAATAACTAAAAATTATGTTTAAAACACTTAAAAATCGAAATTGTTAAGAAAAATAGACTAATCTTTTAACTTACATGCAAACTTGTAGAAAACATATATTTTACATGTGTTTAAAAATTTGCAATAAATCTGTATTTTAATTTTTATATGAAAATGTGAGTATTGTTTAACTTTCCCCCTCCACATACTGTTAATCAAGCACACAAATAAAGTTACGCATTTCGATATAATACGGGGAGTGTTCGCCTTCAACATCGTCACCCAGATTCGCAGGTGTCCTACTTCGAGACAACCGAGTCCGTGCTGGACCACCTCCACCTGATGCTGCGCGAGGTCTTCCTCCCGGTGCTGTGTGGCGCCGGGCCCGGCAGCAGTCCCGTGCCTCAGCCTTGGACCTCCGATGTGGTGCCGCCGGCAGGGGGGGGCCTGGGGGGGGTCAACGTGGACAAGCTGATGGACGTGCTCCACCGGCTGATGGCGAGTGTGGCGGTGGCCGAGGGTCACACGCGGGGCATCTGTCCACTGGCCCTGCCCAGTGTGGAGGTGCTGGCTGAGGCGTCGAGTGTTCCTGCGCGGGGAGGGGCTGTACTGCATATTCTGGAGACCAGCGTCATCAACTGGACCAAGCAGATCAAGGTGGCAACCTCTTCTCTGCACCATGAATAGTTTATATTAGTTCCCCAAAGTTATAGATCAAATCAATATATTTTTAGTATCTACTCTCCGGTAGTAATATTTTAAAATGTTAACTACTTTCTTTTGATATTTGACGAAAATGTAATATTTTTTATGAAAATTATATTTAGCTGTAGTCAACATATGTGAGAGAAATATACTAAAATAAATAGTTTGAATTAATGTTAATAGTTGTGTGGATTGCTTGTAGTCGTATAATCATGTTTTATTGAATAAAAATATAAAGTAAAACGTTCTTTCAACGGTTATATTTTGAAACTATTTCTTAATTGTAGATTTAATTATGGAGGTTCGCAAATTGCCGCAAATTTTTTATTTGCGTTAATAATGGCATTATAATATAACTTGATGCTGCTAGATATTACCATTTTTCAACATAATATATTATTTTCAACGCAATAAGCAAAAGTACGAATTACAGGTTATGACATGACATATTAATCTTAACATTTATCTGAAAAACCTTTTTCTGGCACTAATTCAAAAAAAAAATTATTGAGAAAATTCCTTAGACTCACTCGATTAGCTTACCATTTTCTACTAAGTATTGTTTCTTTTTAATGACTAGTGATAACTTGTGGCAATAGCTTGCCTGGGTATTGTTTTTTTATAATTCTATTGTAATAAAGAAACTCTCAATTGTGACTTATTTCACACAAAGTATTGCACATAAATGTTAACTCCAACAAAAATAATAACTACCATATTTACTGTATTTAACATGCGCCTGCGTTTATTTTAATTTTTTTATTTTGGTGGCACTATAAAACAGGTTCAAGGAAGTGACCTCGACTGCCTCAAAGGTAGCTACTATCCTGTCAAGTACATTTTGAACATTTAATTTACTCTAATAGCATGAATATATTATTTATTAGCTGTATTAGACCATGATGCTAACAACTTTCACTACACGTCACGGTCAGCTGGTGCTGCACAACAACCCGATCAAGGAGGTCTATTACCGCTACGGGCCGGAGCCCGGCATCCTGGACGAGCTGGCCTTCTGGCGGGACCACGCGGCCGCTCTGGCCAGCATCAGTGAGCAGCTGGCGCTGCCCGTGGCCCAGGACATCCTTGTCAACCTGAGGCGAGCCAACTCCCAGTACTACCACGCCTTCGCGGGGGGCATCCTGGCGGAGATCGCGGCTGAAACGGAGAAGACCCGCGAGCACCTGGTCTACCTGGAGCCGCTGGCCAGCTGGTTCGAGCAGGTGACCTGTGCCGACCGGGCGGACGAGTTGGTGCCCCTCTTCCCCGCGCTGCTCCGGCTTGTCTATCTGCTCTGGGAGAACTCAAGGTCTCCATCTTTCTTGGTGTTGATTTATCTCGAGTTGTGTTACGGACACTTCTTTGTTTATCCGTAGAGAGCAAGGACTCCATTATGGGAGGCCGTACTACGTATGCCTTTTCTGGAATCAATCCGCCATTTTTGTTGTGCACAAATAATCATCAAATGCTATTTATGTTATGATGATCATTATTTATAAATTATGACCAGATAGGCAAAAACAATCAGACACGAAACGTATTGGTACGATCAAATTGTAGTTGTTTGTGGACAACTAAAATAAATGCTTTAACTGTTGTCCTGTTAACAATATAAAGGTTTTGAAAAATAACTAATTAGTGAGATTGAAAAGAGTGATAATCTATTCTAACTATTAAATGGAGCGTAAGCGGTAATTAAGAATCCAATAATAATCAATATTATTCCACCTTAACTGAAATAAAATCCTATATACAAATGAATACGTGTCCGCAATTATCGCTTTTACGTTCCGATGCAAATCAATCGCAAGTTTTTAACCTGCAAATATATTTATATTTAATGATTAAAATCTAATTAAACTAATTATAAACATATATTTGTCATGTGAATAGATTTAGATAATAATTTATATTAAAAATATATTAATAAATTGATAATTAAATTTGTTTATAATAAAATATTACTTACGAATTTATTATTATTATTTTTTTAATTTTCATATAAAACATTTTTTTATAATCTTTGTCAATATGATTAATTAGCGTCCGATATTACCATTGCTAGTAATGCTTTGTGATAACAATTCAGATCAAATGATTCACTCACCAATTAGGAATGATGACGCGGATCCTAGTTGTCTTTTATTAATGACTTGTAGAACAGTTATGGTGCACACAATGTAGTCAACTATTGAATGTAAATTTGAAGTGTTATTTATTGATTAATTATTATTGCTTTTTGATTTGTTGCATTTGTTACATTCACACATGCATTTATTTGAAAAGATTATGCACAATGTTATGGCATTTCCTGTGTTTATTGTGCGACCCAAAAGTGGACCGTTGCAATTCACTGAGATTCGGCTGTAAAATTATTATTATTATATATAATTAGTTTTAAATTACGTCTAATTTTATCAAAAAGACATTATTATGCACAAAGCAATGTATTCTCTTTTTCATTAAAATAGCTACCATTATAAAAATATGTAGATTAATTTATGCCACATTCTGTTGCACAACCGTCCTACAGATACTACCACAAGAACAGCAATCTGTGCCACTTTCTGTGTCTCTTCTCAAACGATGTGGTCCACAGGGCACTTGCGATCATTGGAGACGATGTCATGCGGGATCCACTCCAGGTGATACCAGAGCGACATTTTTTAATGATATATAGTTGGGAGTCATATTTTGTTACACTGGAGCTATTTTTAGGACTAATATTTTTGTGAATATCATAATATTGTACAGCAATATATTGATACAATTTCAATGATATTGATTCAAAGAAAAGCGACTATATTTTGTTTTTACATTTTATAATTAAAAGTATTTTTAAAATTATTTTCAAATGTTTCTTATATGTTTACTTTGTACTATTCAGTGTACACTTATAAACGTATACTTTCATGTACGTCTGCTACAACTAGTTGGTAGTGTTAGTTGTTTTAAAGATAATTAATTACCACAATTTTCACTTTAATTAATCCTGTTTAAAGAATTTTTTAATGTCTTTCAGTCACATTCAAAGCTCAAAGATGTACTTCGCATTTGTGCTGCTTTTCGAAGAACCTACCTGGATATGAGAGACAAGGCCAATGAGGTCAACACAAAAAATTTTACCGAAAATGCGGAAAAGATGTAAGAGAATAACCTGGTTTGTTGTAAACATCAAGAGTACACAGTTACTGTTTCTTTAAAAGAAATTTAATCTATGCCAATACATTATTTATCATTTAGTCGATATAGTTTAGGGTCAGAGTTTAGACTGATATTTAAAATTGAAGTGAAGGGAATAATGTACTTTTTTTAAATATAAAAGCCTAGTTCAAATAATTTTCTGTAGTATAGATAAATATGATAGAAATTGCAAAACAGCTAATTTAGTTAAAATAAATTGAATAATGTTTCCACCATTTCACTAAATTAGCAGACTGGCAATAAATATATACAAAAATGCATTTTAGAATCGTCTAACCTTTATAGGACAAAAGAGAGTCAAGTTAATCGTTCATAAATTATACAAAGCGATTAGACAATTTGTGAGTTTATTAAAAATATTCATTAACGCATTAAGGATCTCTTTGAATATAATAATCCTATCATCATATCAAATCAAATCAAACATTAGAATTTCTATTATTAGTATTAATATTAAATTAAATTATTTAGTAATATGTCTGCTATTCTTGAACTTAACCTGCTTAAGAAAAGACAAATATATTATTAAATGTTGAACTGACTGAAACAAAGCCGGCAAGTATCCTCCCCGCACCGCAATAACTGCACGATTATTGACCACCCAATCTTCCAGTCGACTGATGCCCCGAGGTCAGCTATGGCCAGCCAAGGTCTACGGCCCCTATGCCTACAAGGCGCGCTATGGCCGGGGAGCGGATATCGATCCAGACCTCACGGTGAACGACCTGGTGATGGACAGTCCCTGGCCGGCCAGGAACATCGCCTGCTTCGATCTGCTCAATGCCTTCATGGAGAGGTGACTCTTCTTAATTAACCTGCTTTGTTTTAGCTTAAACCAGTAGAGGAATGGCTGTGCATAAGCTCAACTTAATATAATTATTACAACTATCATTTTAGCAAGCAAAACTCGGAATTACGTGAAAAGATGAAACTATAAAAAAAACTAAAGTATTTGTAAAATAGTAGTTATCGAAAAAAAATTAGCTACATTTTTTTATAATTTTAATTAATATAGGATAACAGTGTAAAAAATGATTTACTCATTTACCAGCTCAATTAGACAATGTAAAACTCATTCATATTATAATAATTTATTATACAAAAATTAAACATGTCTATCAAGCAAAAATCTCTCACCCTGTCCCACCAATCTCATAAATAAACTGTAATATATAGACATACTTGTTTTTGGGACATATTTAAATATTTAAATTATATAAGTACTCATATATCAACTAACTTAAATTAATCGATAATTTCAAAATACAGAATATTCAAAATGTAAAAAAATATTTTATTAATTTTAAACAAATAAACAGTATGTCTATTTTTACTAACACACCATTTAACGGATAAGCTGATTGTTATTTTTTAAGATTCTGCCCTACAGTGATGTAACGTTTATTTTGCAAATGATAAATACATTGTATTACATGCCAATGAGTTATTTGTGACAATTGTGTATTTATTATAGTTTTTTCTGTTGTAAGCATGCATGACAAACACGGACAGCCTACCTTACAGTTATGCATTTATCTATTATTGTTGAATTTACTATTCGAGCTAGCTAGCTAAATTATGGTTGACTCACAAATCTATGCAATGCGTAAAAGACAATAAAAGAAAATAGAATAGTATCCTCCTCACTTCAGCTGTATGATCACTTGAAAGATAATTGAATTGGTCACTGTGTACACTCAGAATGACCCCATGATCTTCTGATCTCACAGTATGTGATTTCTTTACATTTAGGGTTTCCTATGAAACACTTTACGTATACAACAGCTCATAGTTGACCACCCCCCCTTGATCCCCACTCTGCCCATTCCGCCGGCTGTCCAGATGCAACGACTGCCTCGAGCTGGTCCAGACGACGCAGCACTTCCGTCTGCTGGCTGACACAGCGGAGATCGGCGGGGCGGGCAGTCGCTCCCTCGACGCGCTGGTCCGCGAGATCCACGACAAGTACAACCGGGCCATGGCGGCCTTCTTTCAGCGCGTCGACAATGTGTTCGACCTGCACAACACGCAGATCTTCGAGCGGGCCTTCTTCGACTTCAGGAAGGTGGTCAAGGTGGGTGTGTGTGGATGTGCTGGTGCAGCTGGAGTGTCGCCGAGTTGACGAGATGTAACAAGAGATTGTCATTGATATATGTGAAGTTTATATGGTTATTATGACTTTAGCGATTAACCTGCCTTTAAAAATAGAATGGTGTATGGTAGCATTAGGAAGATCGTTTTGATTTAATACACAGTTGTAGATATTTGATGTTCATTCTTCCAGATATTGAAAAACTGATAAAATCACTATAAAATCAATAGGAATTTTATATTTGATTTACTGAAAGCGGATCTTTTAAATCTTGAAAGTACTTGATCAACTTTTGCGAACAGTTTGGTCACATACTTATTGTTATTGAAATGGGAGGATTTACAATGGATAATTACTATAATAATTACTACATAGATAATTTTGGATAATATATTGATGATTTTAACATTTTATCTATCAATGAAATTGGGAAATATTTATATTTTAATTAATCTTATTAATGATGGCAAATCTATTGATAATTAATTTTCATTTGAAAAGTATAATTTTATTATGTTTAATAATTATTAAACATCATTAATTCAAAATTAATCTTAATTGATAATTCGTTTGATATATAATTCATGTTTACATTATTTTTTGTATGTTGATATATGCAATGTAAACATAAATATTAAAATTGATGTAATATTATAATATACTAATTTAATTTATTACTATACTAAAATAATAAATTAAAATAATTATAGTATAATATAATACATAATAATTATATACATTACTTTTTTTATATGTGATGATTTTATTTAACGACACTATAATGAATTTTATGTGATGATCATATTGTACATATTTGTAAATTTGAAATTTGTTTAATGCTACATAGACACCTTTTAGATTAATTCAATTGAGTATTTTAGTATCACAACTTTGTCAAATTCTATGTTTTATAATTTCACTAAAATCTATTATTTGAGTAGTTTATTTACAGTTAACCAACACTCTACAAAATATATTAACTTATTTAATGTGTAGCTTTAAGAACCGTATATAATTATTATTACTGATTCAAGTTGCACGCATTTCTTTATATTTGCAAACATTTTATATATAACATCACATTGTTCACACTAAATTTTGCTGAATGGTATTAAACAGTTTAAATGGAGTATATTATGTCGAATATTTGTAATTATATTATAATGCATTAATAATTAAATTTCTGTTGACATTTCTTATTTTATCCATAGGGCCTACTGATAGTTGATACAGAATATAATTTAATTTAACAGCATTTCTGTTTACTACTTTTAAAGTAATGTAGTTAGTACACCTAGCAATTTATATTATTTTTTGATAAAAAAATCATTTTCTATTTATGAAAAAGTTATATTAACAATAACAAAGATATTTCAATGCGTTTTTGAGCAATTGATCTTCATTAATAGTTTTAAAATATTTTGAAATAAATGAAAATTATTGCATGATTAATGAATAAGGAAATAATTAATAATGAATTATACGCAAATAATTCAAATAGAAATGTAAAATCAAATCTTTTCAACAATAAAATAAATAAAAAACATAAACTCGACAAATAGCCCAATATTGGAATTGATACAAAACACTGTGACTTGGATCTGGAAGAAAAACCGGAAAATATAAAAAAACTATTTTTAATGTCAGCAATAAAACAAGTAGCAGAGATAAACAAGCAAAGGCAATTTTAAAAAAAAGATTATACCAACATATAAATTTTTTATACAATGTTATAATTAATTTTAATAAGTGTAAGTATATTGTTAATTTTACTACAAGAAATACATTTTTTTAAATTACTCATATTTCATTTTATCTCTGTATATTTCATAATTGAATTTTAATGCATACATAATATCGACCTTTCATTTGTTTTTCTTGGCTTATTCAAACTTTTCAAGTCTTTCAAATTTATGTTGTTTGTTTATCTTAGCTACTTTTGCATTGACGACCTTGAAAAATAGGTTATATTTCCTCCGGATTTAAGTCGTAACCCTATACTGACTATCTAGACTACAGGTCTAAGTTTCAGCTGTGCTTCGTTCATGTTTGGTGTATCATTTTTGTCCCTTTGTTTAAACCTAAGTGAAAGGAATAAGCGTAATCGATTAATTATTTGTACCTCTATAAAACACTATTCAGCAAGAATGCACCGGAAATATACAGGTAAATGGACCGTGATATTTCCCACTAACTCCGCATGTAGTACCCCCCTTTACTGCCCTACCTCTGTACATCCACAGCCCCTTCAATGTTTTATGTTTTTTATCCGTTAATTGTGTTTTTGTTCTTGTGACCGCGTGAAAAAGTAAGTGTACCCTATATATATATAACCTTATTATGTGCACCTCCATTGTTTTACATGTTTTATTATTGATCGTACCATATTAAGTACTCCGTTGGTATTACATGGTTTTAATTATAAGTTATCAGAAGTTGCCTATCAATTGGCGTCCTTTATATTTGTCTTTGAAATTTTAGTTTTTAAACGACAATTACATTATTGTAATACTTTTCTATTTTGACTGTATGTAGCTAGTTTTTTTTTAGTTTTTAACTATTTTTTCCCGTATTTATTTAAAACAAATCAACTGCCTTATTACATTCGACATATTATAATCGGATAGATGAGGTACCAGTTGACCAATAGACAAAAGTTGGTCAATCAACAGGCGATAATCAAAGCTGATTGGCTGACACTATAATACGCTCTCAATGTCTGCCCACTGATTACATAATTGTATTGTCTTCAATAATTGAAAAATGCCAATAAAAAATGTTTTATTTTTACTCATGATTGTCTTGTACAATTAACGCACACTCATAATTTAATACTAAATAAATAATACTATTACAAATAGGATAACAATAATTATAAGATTAAAGTATCGTGAAATAGAAATTATAATCTATAAAATTATAATATACTAATATTAGTTTATCGCAAGTAATAATTTAATCTTATTGTATTTACACATACAGAATTTATTGTTTTCAGTTCCGATTTAGACATTAAAGCTCTGAGTGGTGCATCTATTTGACCCGAGTCCAATTCACTGTTCAGTGAATGAGACAATCACTGATTTGAACGGGAGGTGGTTCTTAATCACAGAACATAATGATATTATCATGGATCCTATTGTGTCTGAACAAACTTTTGGATGTAGTTCTGATTTTTTACTATGATTGATTGTTTAAAGTACAATGTATGTTCACATGTACTACACGCAATCTTTAGTTATTAGAACGATGCTACAGTTATTTGTACAGATTCATACTTATATATATATAACTTATAACAGGAAATATATTGCTAATGGCCTCGTAATATTTATTTTCAAATTCATTACATTTTCGGACGAAATCACACATAGCGGTAATATAAAAAATATGTTGTCAATTTTCTTAAAGTTTATTTATTTATATATTGCTAAAATGCAGCTAATACAGCTAAAAATACAGTCCATTTGATTTACATGGGAATGATTGTTAACTGGTTTAAATCTTTGGTTATAACTAAAATACCTATATGCCGTAAATTTCAACAATAACATTTGCGTAATAAATTGTTTTCATTCAGATTTTTGATAATCTCATTCTGATTTGCGATTACGCACTATGAAAATTCGATGGCAGTTAAGGCGTCAGTTTGAGACATGCAATTTTGTCTCATTCTGAATTGGACTCATGTGAAATGGGTGTTCGAATTATAACTTTGATTGTCCGATTCGGAAGTTAAAATTTTTAAATATAATTTAATATAATGTTGCTTGTGATTATATATATATTATAATTAGTACACGAATACGTTTTTTAAGTATAATTTTTTATTTCGGCATATTTATATGTTGTACAATATATATATATATATAAATACATAAATGACTATATAATAAAGTAATACATGTTTGTGTGCTTACTTTATAACATTGATTGCTTCAAAAAAATATTTGTTAACATAATTTGCAATGTTTTTACCAAAACAATTTATTATACCGCCTAATAATCATTATACATCTTCTAGAAAGGGTTTTATAACATTATTTACGTGTTGACTGATTTATTATAGGAACTGGAGAAGGCGTTGGGCTCCATTCTCCGTCAAAGTATGCATCAGTGTCCGACAGTTCTGGCTCAAATGAGACTTCTGGAGGTCTTTGAGGGAATCAATGGACGCGAGGTTGTACACGTACGTAATATCAAATAAAATAAATGAGACTATAGTATAAGATTGATTCAAAACATTGAAACTAAATTTTGAGTGCCTAAGTTCTAATTACAATTGATTGGTATAATTTAGTTTCAAAATAGAATAAATAATTGCAAACGTAAATTATGATTTTAAAATAGAATTATCACTTTATCTTACAATTATTTTATAATTCAATATTTCGTAAGATGCAAACGCCTTATTCAATACACTTTGGTTTATTTCTACTCTGTATTATATAATATTGCGTGTTTGACGTTGTTTTTAAATATAAAATGAACGACTTTAAACAACTTTATATGTGACTACCCACTGATTGATTTGTGAAAATATGTTGTACAGTTTTACGCTCATTTATTATAACAAGGTTCTATAAGAGAAAATGTAAGCCTACTGCCGTTTCATGTAACATATTTCTACCAGGAAATTCTCCGAGACAAGGACGAACTGATTGTGCGAAACTTCACTGAAGAGCTCCGTATGGTGCAGGACATGTTCCTCAAGACCAGTAACAATCCTCCCAGTCTGCCCAATGTACCACCTCTCGTCTGCACCTTCTATTGGCTGTATGCTCTTCGTAAGAGGATTAAGGTACAATACACTTTTGTAGATGTACACTCTATCAATTGTTATATTTATACGATTATTTTTTACGGGTTATACGATTATTTCTCTGTCTATGTGGTGTATAAAAACAACATATCCTTATGATCGTTTCTGTCGCACATATCACTAATTCACAAACTGTTTCTTTCACTACATAATTATCTACATTAATAATAGTAAAATTGCATTTTATCTAGAACAATCTTTCCGATAGCGATATGCATCTTCAAAAAAGTACTAGAAATGTCTAACTTTGCTAATTTACTATTAAAAGTGTATTTTGTAATGCATAAAAACATGCTCATAAACGAAATGTCAAAACAGGTGGATTTAGGGCATACTAACGTCATTTAACATTTCCATCATGTAATATCGCCAGAACACATATTTTAGTTAATTCTCAATATATAAATATTATTTAATATTATTTTTACAAATAGTTAATTCTCAATTAACCTTGTCTTTGTGTTAACGTTGTATCCGTGTATTTGATAAAGGTTCCCATGGACAAGATCAAAGCCATCTCGCCACATCTGCTCAGTGGAGAGGCTCGCTGGCAACTGAAGGACCTTTACCGAGACTGCATTGAATCCATCACAAAGTAGGACATCGTGCTATTTGTAGAATGGGCTTAACCAATCTGACAATTATACGAATAACAGATAGCTCATTATTTTATTACATAATTTGTCTTTCTTATGATTCGTATTTACGTTCAAGCCACCTTGACAAGCTGGCTCGACTAGCAAGCTTAGCAAGCCAAAGTTTGTGTCCACGGCACACGGTCAAGCCGGCTTGACAAGTTGGCTTGATGAACTTATCCATTCTTAATGCAAAGACAATTATTAATTATCAAACTAATGATCTATCTTGTTTATACATAAGTTTTTCATGATGAGTTCAGCTGAAGAAGTAACTTTAGCTGTAATCTTAAGTTTGTATGATTAAAAAGAAGTAAAAAAATTTTTTTACAAACAATATATATATTTTTTTAATTCTCACCTATATATTATAGGAAACTTGGTTGTAAACCAACTGATTACTTAAATTATCTCTGAATGAGTGAAAAAACCTTTGAATATTTGGTGTTCTTATTCTAGCAACAGAAAGGAGTTATGTTTGTCTTAAAATTTGTTCTCGGCTTTCCTAGCAATCCATAACGCGTTATATACCGGAAACATAAGTATTTACGTTAAGGAAAGTTTATTTTATTTTATACAATTTGAATGCGAGCAAACAGCACTTCTACTATATCTGTAATGTTTAAAAACCCTGAAATTTTTTATGTATA
This sequence comes from Coelogynopora nodosa, assembly GCA_034780555.1. Taxonomy (NCBI): domain Eukaryota; kingdom Metazoa; phylum Platyhelminthes; order Proseriata; family Coelogynoporidae; genus Coelogynopora; species Coelogynopora nodosa. Next base: position 1,008 of record JAUZND010051975.1, on the reverse strand, counting down.
CAATAAAAATATTATTTGGAAAAAAGTCTAAAATAAATAGCATATTTCTTCAATTAATATTATTATTTATTACAGTTGCATTATGTCTATTAAAATTCCATACTGATTGCATTATTAAAAATTATATGTACAATAAATAATTATCAAACAAAATTCGCCTTGTATAAGCAATAAAATATTAACAATTCAATACAATCAATAAAACCTTCACTGACGTGTCAATACATTGATAACCTGTTACTGAATCAACCAATAAGTTAATTTTGACTTGTTGTTGACTTGACATAAACAATATAAAAAGTTCAATTTCCTTCAAGCCAATCGATAAGTTCGCCGAGACGGTTTCAAGTTTACTTGACCGTGTGGACGAGTGATTCTGACTTGTCGAGCCGGCTCGCCAGCTTGAACATGTAGGGGGCATTACTGTAATCTAAGTGGATTTTTTCTTTTATTTTCTCATAGGCTGGAGAGCAGCAAATTGAAAATTTGGCAGGACAGCATACAGGACGATTTGACCGAATGCCTGAAGCTGTCACTACTGGTTAGTGCCTGTTGTTAGTTCTGTCATCGTATTTTATAATGTAATTCAGATTCTAATATTACAGTATGTAATCGCGTCATAATAATTAAACTGGGATATAACAATAACATGGAACTCCACTATATTAAAATCAGCATTAAAAAGTTGTTTTAGTGTTCACATAAATTATGTTTATAGTGAACCAGTTTATAAATGCTAACAAATATGTTTATAGTGAACCAGTTTATAAATGCTAACAAATATGTTTATAGTGAACCAGTTTATAAATGCTAACAAATGTGTTTATAGTGAACCAGCTTATAAATGCTAACAAATATGTTTATAGTGAACCAGCTTATAAATGCTAACAAATATGTTTATATTGAACTAGTTTATAAATGCTAACAAATGTGTTTATAGTGAACCAGTTTATAAATGCTAACAAATATGTTTATAGTGAACCAGTTTATAAATGCTAACAAATGTGT
>JAUZND010051964.1:0-19341 GCA_034780555.1 Coelogynopora nodosa | reverse complement strand
AAGGTGCTTAAATTCAGTCTCCCTTAAATTATGTACAATCCCTGTATGTATGATATAACACATTTATTACAACAAAATGTGTATTAAAAAAGGTCCTTTAAAATCATTTCCGGTCATCATTCAGGCAAATTCCTGTGGCTACCCTGATTTATGTATGTTGAAAATTCTTAATATAAAAGTATATGACAAAAATAATTATTCTGCGAAATTTATACTAATTATATCATTTAAATAAATAAAATTATGTGTTATACCATGTATGTCTTTTTTTAACATTTGAAGATTGTCCGTTAATTCAAGTTATTTGATATAATACGTACTGTCTAACAAAATACTAAATGAAGACAAAACAACAATTATGGTTATATATTTCCGTTTATGTCCGTTAAATTAGATAATCATTGATTTGAATTCCAATAAGCTACAATTATAGTTCAATTCCGATGATTCTCCGATAAACATACCTATATCATATTTACCTCATACTTTTATTCAAATAAATATGGAACAACTGAATATGATACATCCTATATTGTGCTCTTTTTTCCAACTTTTTAAACATTAAGCATCAATCTTTATGTAATTATTAACTTAACTATTAATTATTCATTCGCTGATTGTACACAAGGTGTCAATCTTATATAACCTAGACTCACTCTTGTTCCACACATATTTCTCCCCATAAATCACTTCTGTCGCCCATTAGACTCCAAAATGCTGGCGCCGCCACTATTGTAAATACATGGTCACTTCCCCCCATTCCCTCTCCCCTCTTCAGCCAGTGGGGACTTGTCCATCCGATTCCGGCACCACGACTGCAGTCCAGCAGTACCTGCATCGGGGACAGGGTTTCAATCCCGCCAGTCAAGATCGAACTCAGCTCAACAGTATCGACCTGCAACTGCGTCTTCTAGACAACCAGCCCACCACAACGATAAGGTCAGCCTCGAGTTACAGTGTGGCTGATGATGATGATGATTATGCGGAAAGTATTGATCGTGGCGATGACGATTCACCCGCTGCAGCTGAGTCAATAATACAGTCGAGGCGGTCAGCTCGATAGACGACACCAAGAGAGGATGATTGCAGCTCAGTTCAGCTCTGTGTGTGACGCGTGGTGTTGTATAATATATTGATAATATTGTACATTTAAAAAAAACTCGACCATACTACTCGCAAAGATCAGAAGGAGAGATTCAGCCAGGAATTACGAAGTTAAAGGTGCAATGGAAATACAGTCAATTGTTTTTAAGCGGAGTGTAATGATGAACACTAAATATATACGATGAATAATTTGTAACAAATTTTGAAAAACAACATTGCATAAGTGAAGGGATCGTACAAAGTAATGATAGTACCAAGAAAAGCGCAGTGTTGCCAGCAGCTGCGATTTTGCATTGCGATTTTTTTCTGTTTTCTGCGATTTTGCAATTTTTTTACAATTCTCTGCGATTTTTTAAAAATGTTGTGTCCAAAATATTTTTAGCTCTTTTTATCTATACTGCATATTTTACACTAACGAAATTTTAGATAAAATTGTCTTAGAATAAAAAAATTAAAAATAAAAATTAAGAGGCTTTGAAGAAGTTATAAGAGTCCAAAGATTATTTTTGTTAAATATTTAGTTCATTTTGTAATATTTAGTTAATAGAAAAAGTTCATTTATTAATTTAATTAATTGTACGTGTTTTTCAAACATTTTTATCAGTTTTTAAAAGATTGGTGCTGAAATTTAAAAAAATATATACATGCTACTATTAAAATAGTCCAGGTTATATAAGGTTAATGAGGTGTGATTTTTTTCTTCCAATGCGATTTTTTTTTCATTTTAGCCGCTGGCAACACTGAAAGCGTATAATATAGCATAACCATTTATTTGTTGGTTAAACCATCCATACAAATAACTATTATTATAAACGCTTGAGCAATCTCTCCACGATTCTTTTTTCTCAACTTTTCACTTGTTACATTTTGTAATTTGTTATATTTTCGGCCTGATTCTAAATTATTAACTGTAATTAATTATTTTGTTTTTATAAATACCTTCGCTGCCAAAATCTGGTCAATAACAGGTTTATAGTCAAATACACGTTAGATGGCGAACCATAATAGTAGTCTCACATATTCCTGAAATGAAATAAACAATAGAGCTGGATCACAACTCGTGCTTCAGATCATTAGTTATTATTATCAACCTTCAAACTCTCATACGATGATCGGATTCAGTCTGAAAGTTACGTTTAGCACGAATGCCCAATGCATTTGCAGCCTTTGAAATAACTTATTCTCGTAATATTTCTTGTCTAGCGATTATTTATTATCTTCTTCATGAACAGATGCGTTTTGCGATTTTTGCAAATCGATAAATTAATAGTAATTTTATTATCTTGTTATGGATTATTATTTGTTCATTGCAACTAGCGACAGTTTTTATAGTGTAGATGTCCCGTATGTTATTGTGTGGCTTTTTGAGGCTCCACTAAGTTTACAAGCATTAACCACGGTAAAGGATTAAAAAAGGAACTGTTAACTTTGTGATATATAGTCAGAAAAACCACAATTTCATAATTCTGAATACAAATAACATTACCTCTCATATTTATGACATTTTGATTACTTCGAAAGCTAGTTTTTAGACAATTTAGATTGTATTAATTTTTTTTGTATGCAACATAATGTTTTTTGTTACTGGATAATATAGGCGCCTACATTTTATAAGAAAATGATTGTGTTACATTTGATTCTGCGTTTTTTACACAATCTGTTAGCATTTGGGTTTTAGGAAATTTAGTAAGTATTACTATTTACTAATTTTAATTAATATTTGTGTATTATTATGAAAACAATTATTTTTAAATTAGCATAAAATATATACTTGTAATGTATCATTTGACTTCTGCTAGCACTAGAGCGCTTGCGATCTTATTGGATCTCTTTAGTCATACATATGTATAGTTAGATATTTACTTGATAATAGGTTAAATTATAATAATGAGCAATACGCTACATATTTCTTCAAAGATTTATAATCACAACTTCTCCAATCCATAAATTGAAATTCAAATATTCATTTCAGATAAAATTATATGATTCATTAATGTAATAAACCTTCAAACAAACTTCGTATTGATGTCTATTATTATTATACTTTGTAAAATAGTGCATTCTGATACAAAAATAGACGTATTTTTAGGCCAAATTATGCGACAAAGGTTAAATTGAACTAACTTATAACGGTACAATTTTAACATTAAAAAGAATATCTAGCGGAAACTGTGCATCCACGCAGACTCTATACACATTTTGTGGTACAGATCTCAATTCGGCAAACAAAAATTTAAGGCCAGAGAGACTTCAGACAGTTTCTCATTTATTGATTTCTACTGAACCTTCTGGAGTTGCTTGATGCCGTTATAATGCGCATAATTGCAATAGTTTGTAATCGTGTGAATAATTGATAATTTCTTCTCAAACTGGTTTTGGCGTCTATCAATGTCTATATAGAAAAATTTTCTTTCCCGTTGTAAAAAAAACTTTTTCCGTACGGCCACGGGTTAGGACAAAATCTGACTTATGATCTCTGTTAAATTAGTTAAAATCAGAGAAAATACCCATTTTACCACTTATTATAATATTTATTTTACATATTATTTAATAACTATGTTACACATAAGTTATTAGCAGCACATGTTTAAATATTCACACATGCGATTATGAAACAGGTTAAATAGAAATTGATTTATTTAAAAATAAAGAATGATGTTTAATATTTAGAATTAATAGTCTGCTTTTTACTGCACAAAAAATTGCAATGTTTACACTAATTTAAATAGGATGTACATATTTCTAGATTACATAACATGTAAAGTTCTTAACGTAGCAAGGCATAAATAAATATAATTTTAGTGAAATTCCTTCTATTTTTACAAAATTGCTAACGATTGTTATATATTTAAATATTTAAATTGATTATTGTTTGATAACTTTATTAATAAATTTAATTTAATAAGAAAATATCTTCTGTTCACAATAATTTCCAAAGCTGTGAATATATATTATTATTGTTTTATAAAAACATTGATTTTATAATTTATTTAAAGAAAGGATACTAACTATCCTTTTGGTGGCGTTTATAATTTTAACCATTACCTATCCTGTATATTTCTGCTCTATGTAAATATCATTAGTACATATACATTTATTTTATTATTGCATAATGTATATCTTTAGAAAATGTGTTTTGTTACTAAATAAAGCAAAGTCTATTTTTGCTGTACATTTCTACATAATTATATGTCTTTATTTATATCAAATTTGACCAATGTATAATTTATACTATTTAGTTATGTTTATATATTTTTGTGACCAGTATATGGTATTGTATGTGACTTTCTGTAGTTTGTATAATGACTTCTTTTTGAATAGAAATTTGTCGAATGTCGAATTGCCTTTTGAATTGTGTAGAATTAAGTAAAAATTATACTTGACCTTCCTGTATCTCTCGCCATTATTAAATTCAATAAAACTGATGATATTGTTCTCATTTATAAGTTTTAATCTGATTCATTGTGTTGAGAACATGAAATATCTTAAATGCACGATTCAGAATATAAGCTGTCTCATCACGTATCGTATCTCTATGTGGTATATCACTATTTATTCTATACAGGTCTAGCATAAATGCAAAATCTTAGTAACGCAATCGTCGTGAAGTTTTTAATAAACACGAAAAGAAAATAGTATTCAGCATTCGTGAATCGGTTATGTTCATGTTATCACTTTGATTGTCTTGCACAGAATTGTGATAAATAAATAATTATTATTGCATAATCGGGATGATCCTCTAATAATATGGATATTGGTAATATTGAGATATAAGTCAAATTAAGATATATATAGGTCAAATTGAGATATAGGTTAAATTGAGGTATATAGATCATAATGATATATAAGTCAAATTGAGATGTATAGGTCATATTGAGATAAGCTGCTTGCTTTTTTAAAAAACGCGTAATTCGTTGATAAACGTTTTCGTAGTGTTGTTTATTGTTTCTAAACTGATATTTAAATAACGTATTTTACGATTTAACTAGATATAACAGTCATCAAATAACAAAATTAGAATAAAACGCGGTCCAATTTGAAAACAGCACACTTATCACAGATATATTGAACAGAATAAATGGCCATTATTGAAGCTTTATATTTTTTATTGATTTGTATGGCGATATAATCTTTAATGATATAAATAAATGATTATGATAAAATGTCGAATTATATAAAATTGGTATTGTTATATGGAAATATTTTGAAGAATAATTTTTAGATTTGAATAACTCTTATAATAATTGTTTTTATTTAATGTGACATTTATTATAATGCGAGATTTGGCAGTAAGACAGCTTTGTATTTAGGTTCAGTTCGTTGCAAATCATTGCATATTTTTATTACCGAAATATTGCAGAACAAATTCTTTTGTAAATTATCCTAAAAGGGACCCATATAAGCATGAATGATGGGCATAATTACAAATTAAAGCGAATGATTTGCAACTTTTTTTTGTCCCATGATTTGAGATACATTTTGTACACGAAAGCAACTCGCCACTGCGTATTAAAAACAAACCTGAAACTTCTATTATTTATAACGTTAACCTCTCGTATACACATTAATGAATTAAAATCTTGGAAACACGTATTCACTTTCACAAATTGAAAGAATCTGGATGAGTTGAAAAGTTGAAACCAGCGTTTGGCACCTACCTACTGACTTCCTGTATCCCAGCATATCAATAATTAATTATTGAATTCAGTAAATGGAAACGTTTTTTCAACATTAATAAAGTAGCAAGATAAGTGTTCAAATATAGCTATCAGCAGCCCTTTTATTATAACATTTATCAAAAGAATACAATTCAGTGAATAATGCTTTTTATCCTTTATAGAAAAAAACTTAAGTTTTGAGTAAAAGCTAATCCAGTAAACATTTTTACTCTTAATTAGACCGTTTCACATGATAAACCTTTTATAATTCATATATAATCACTAAACTGGAGCAAAGTATTATGTAGGCCTATGGGTATGTAAATTATATTTTTAAAGTTGATTTTTGTAAATAATTATTTCAGACCATCACGCGGCGAAATAGTTGTTGTTTATTTTTGTAAAGACCTGAAGTATCTACAAAGCATTTAAAGAAAAGATTACCTTCATGGAACTTATGTCAAATATTATTAATATAATATAAAGTTAAAGATTCTATTTCAAAACTGATTAGTCTGTGAATTAGTCTGACTTCACTAAAATCTATAATAAATGCTCATTTTAAGCTAAAGTCATACTTAAAATCATATACCTATAAAGTCATTTCGATGACGGGAAATGTCAAAATGGCGTCCGTTATTATCTGTAATTATAGGCTACATATTATGCTATAGTGTCTGTGAGGCACAACGGCCCTCTAATAAAGCGACCAGTGTCATGCTTACACAAAGTATAATAGGAGTGTGAAACACATGTTATATGACTTTTTAAGTAAGATAAATGTTCCTAAATAATGTAAAAAAATTATACATTATAATGACTATAAATGTTGATATGGGTAACGCATACGTGATCTTATATTAAAGTGATAAGATTGATTATTTTAAATTAAAAAAATATCTGCGGCAATTAAAGCTTCTTATACTCTAATAAAAAAATTGCATTATAAATAAGCTTATATTTTTTGTAATTAATATAGTATTAGTTTGAGGTAAAGCAAGATTGAAGTTAATTTTTAAAAGTATGACTTTCAAAAACAAAATAAAATTAACAAGAATGTAAATCTATTATATATAAGATCTGATTAGTATTTTTTAGAGCATATTATGTGTATATATTAGCAGTCTTCGCTAGTATATTTGAACATATTAGGTGTGTATTAGCACTATTCCCTGGTTCATTTAAACATATTATGAGTATTAGCACTCTTTGCTAGTGTGTTTAAACATATTTAGCTATCGATCAAATCATTAAAAAATATTTATAATAACCTTCTTTTTGATTACTTGAATCTCGTAGTAAATTGGCTGAACAAATTAAAATCAAATGTCTATAACACGTATGACAGTCTTTACAATAACAATTGTATTATCGATAATAGCATTTAAAATATAAGAATGCTTATATTGTTAAAATATAGCATTTTATGATGTATCATTTGTAAAATTTGTATTAGCTAAAACCTGTTTTGTAACGTAAAACTCTATCAAATGTGAGAAGATTTCAAATATCGAATGCAAAAAACTAAATCAATTGATCGCACACTCCTATATCTAAACAGCAAAACAAAAGCATAGTTCACAGCTACTACGTATTTTATAAATGCATTACTTTGAAGATAAGATCAAGAGTTCGCACGATGACAACACAATGTTAAATCGTTCATAGGTCAATTAAACGATTATAAAATAGTTGACGGCTGATAATATAAATACTTTGCACTAATTAAATCGTTCACTATGCAAGGACATTTATTTTGTAACTTTGTGATCACTCTTTCTTATTATTCATACGAATATTATTGTTATAAAAACCAAAGTGTAGTCTGTTACTTTATTTAAACGCGAAAATGTATAGATATTCATCTGTTGGACGGAAATTAAACCGGTTATCCACTCAAGAATTTATTGTAAGCTTTATTTAAAATGCTTTATTATAGAAATTTACAGTTTAACTGATCAGTATATCTGTTTGAATACGTAGATATTTTGATTTATTGATTTACTGTACCAAATTATTTTATATGAAATTATCGATCAGCAACTTTAATTCTTTAGAATTCCTTCAAACCTCAATGAAATTATTTATAAGTATGTATAAGATTAATACACACTTACCTTTTTCAAAATATGGGAAAATGGAGTAGTATTATGCGGTGTTAGTTATTAAATATTTATAATTGAAAATATGTAAATGGAAGTGAATTTCATCATGCCAGGTAAGCATATTACAAATTATATTAATATATGATTTTATGCTCTCCAAAGTTTCAATAATTTACATATAAAGTTATTAGTTAATAACATAGTTAGAGCACATTTTTTACTGCGAATTGCTTTTAATATGAGAGCTGCTCTATTAGAAAGTGAACCCATATATTTGGAAGCAAGTACATTGTCTACATTGATTTATTTTGACCTATATTGTCTATATTGATTTACATTGACCTAGTACTTTGATTACATTGACCTACATATTCTTACCTTGACTAAATTGCCTATTTCTAGACAATGCAAACATCTCTAAGCCTCACGTATGTAACTATAGACCCTTTTTCGCTTATATTTTCGTTACAAAATCACATTTTAACAATGCTACATTATTATATTTTTAATACTATAAGTATTGATAGTGCTATTCTTACTGTTAGGACTATCATACAATTATAGTAGTAGAGATTCGCAAAATAGAAAATAAGGTAATCATATTTATTTTTAATACTATTTCTTCGATAGCTAAATAAGTTCTAATATACTAAACTAGGGAAGGAGTGCTAATAAATATTTGAATTAAGAAAAAGACTAAAAGATTTTATGTAAAAATACTTATAGATCTACATACAAAATAATAGTAATTCGTTTTTGAAACTCATAAATTAAAAAATGAATGGAAGTCTTTCTTTACCTGGAACTATTATTTTAATTAAATACAAAATAATAAAGGTTTTTTATATTATATTATTTGTTTTGGAGTATATATTTTTTTAATAAACTTTTATAGCTACATATTTATTAAACATTTGTATAGATTTGTGAATGATAATAAATCATATGTTTTTTGCTATTACTTTTCCTGCTGATTCAAGTTATTATTAAAATTAGGGTATATTTCATTATGTAACAAATACGATAATTATTAAAATAATCAATTCAAACAATTTTATTGAAAATTTGTGGAATTAAAATTCAAATGCTTTTTGTTAAACTGCATCTAAACATGCTGCGGAATAGAAATGTCTTTATAGTTTATATGCTTTTATGGGCACCTTTAGGTTCTATATAATTACATTTAATTTCCAGTATGTCCTTCTAAATATCATAAATTCTCTTATAACTATAATCGTTGACTGAATTAAATGTCAGACCGTTGTCTTTTAAATAACGCCACTTGTTAAATCCGGTTTCATTATTTATGATTGATTTAAAATAATCCAGAAAACGTAAATGTTGATTCTATATATAAACGGAGCGCAAACAATGTTTAACAATGAGGTATATTATTCTTGACTGTACGTACATTATATTATGCTTTAGAGACAGCAAACATATCTCAAAAAGAGTGATCAAAAGTGTTCTTTTCTTTTGAAAAATTATAAAATAATTTATTTATAGTTTCTAAGCTGGTTGAATCTAGTATCTACTATAGTACTGCTTATATATATAAATATATATCATTATCTATAATAATATCTATAGAAATCATACACTAATTTTGACACTTCTGTGAGAACTAGATTTCCTAGAATGTTCCTAGCTGCATGTATTTCCTATCTACATGTATTTCTTATATTCTACATGTATTTCCTATCTACATGTATTTCCTATCTACATGTATTTCCTATCTACATGTATTTCCTATCTACATGTATTTCCGTATATTAATATTTGATTATTTTAAACTGGTCTATTTTTTATCGATCGACATTTCAGCATAAAAATAACGATGTCAACTGATTTTAACATGATTCTATCGTTTATTTCTTTTCAGAAACAAACCAAACGAAACCTTATTTGGAAATGACCTATTGTACTATTAAACTATAACACTACATATGTATTCCAGATTGGTACTAAACGAAAGGACAGCAAGCTATGTATACAGACTGCAGCCCTTCACACAGACAGTAGTAGCCAGCCTGTGAAGCCGTTCTCTTCAATCCCTCAACCCTGGGGGTCCCTCCCCTACATTGGCACGGCCTGGCATTATCGCCTGCCCTGGAGCCGTTACTCCATCCCCCATATGCAGACCACGCTGAGCAAGCTGTACCGCAACTACGGACCGCTTGTGCGCGAACGCTTCCATGGAAAGGAGGTTGGTAAATCCCTTCAAATCCCTTCCATGTAAATCCCTTCAAAACTCTAACGGTATGTCATCGTAAAGCAGTGAATTAATGCTAAATAATTATCCCTGAGATTTAAATATGTGTAGAATTGTAATTTTTGAAATAAAATAAATTATTATTTTCGTAATTTTTAAGCTTAATATTTTAAATAAAAGAAGCAAATAATCAAATTCTGTTTTAGTTGTTTTCTGACCAGCGAATAATGTCATATTATTTATTAAGTACGATTAACTGAAATATAACATAATTGAAACCGGAAAAATCTTAATTAACTATACATGTACAATTACAATAGTAATTACTTGATTAATTAGTATTATACTTGATATAAATATTGTAAAGAAACTTATAGAATAAATATGTTATTTAGCGGGAAAATATTGGAAGACGGTAAAATGCTGTTTAATATCTCTATTGAAAAGGTGGACGGCGAATTGCGACGTACCGTGTGACCTTATCGTACTGTAACACTATAAAATGTCATGTATAAATGTATCACAAGGTAATTGATTAAATAGTGTGTGTCTTCTCAATTCGTGGAGTCGCTCTTCAGATAGATATATGTGGTACCTATATATGTTCATTGTATTTTCAGAATATTATCATATTTGTGCTTATACTTTATATCTACAAAGATTGTCTACATAAGATTGTCCACTCCGAAGATGTCTAATCACTTACAAAATTCAAGAAAAGTTTATCTCTTTCGCGAAAAAATAATAATGATTTTTATTGTTAATTGTAGAATTTTACTAAAAATTTAGTAAGGTTATCACTTTGAAATTTTCAGTACTTGCCTAATTCTTAGTGCATTTTCGATTCCAAAAGATTGTAAATTATACTGGATATCTTGGTGACTTTATATGTGACTCAAAATGTTATACATTTTTTTTGTCTGCATTAAAAAGTATCAAACTTTTAGGCTTAAATTTGAAATAATCACTAGATACAAATATGATAATTAAGAAAAATAGTACAACAACTGATTTTTTTAAACATCTCTGAAGCTAAAAATAGACAGATAACAAAAGGTCTAATTAAGAAACAAGTAATAGAAAACTAAAATCTACACAATAATATACTAAATTGATAGTTAAAATATTTAAATACCCAGCTGAAATTCCAATGGGTTCCAGCACCCCCACCCAGGCCAAAAATGCTCCAAAAGCATCTGGTTCTGCTGTGGCTACGAGAATCAAAGGAATACCCCCCCCCCCCCCTAGGTGCTCCACGTGTTCGACTTGGATGACATCAAGGCGGTATACGCGGCCGAGACTAAGATACCCTACATTGAACCACTTCTGGATATCGTGCAGCAGTACCGCGTGAAGAAGGGCTTCGCTCCAGGCGTGGGGAACATGAATGGGGAGGATTGGCACCGACAGAGGTCGGCCGTCAACCGGCTCATGATGCGCCCGCTTTCGGTGGCCAACTTCTTCCACCAGGAGAAACAGGTAGTGCACACGATAGCAGTTATACGTAAACATCTATTAACAAAATAGATGTTGACCAGTATTGCATAAATACACACCTCGGCTTTCTGATGATTTGGCCTGGTAAATAATTGTCAATTTTGAATTGAAGTCTTTTTTCAGTATGTTTCGATGAGGAATGGCTAATCCAACGGCTCAACGCTCAATGTGATTTTTAGTAAAGTGGAGAAATCATTTGTTATTAAACTTTTGATTATAGTAGCATTCGATACATAAACGTTTGATTATTCCATTACCTCAGGTTTCGGTTAAAATAGCTATTTAGTAGTTATGGTAAATGATATATGACGTAGTTATGGTATATGATATATGTCGTAGTTATGGTAAAGGATATATGTCGTAGTTATGGTAAATGATATATGTCGTAGTTATGGTAAAGGATATATGTCGTAGTTATGGTAAATGATATATACACGAACGAATAATTAGGGTCGATTTATTATAAATAGATTGGTAATTTTGTAGTATAGAATGAAAGATATCGTTTGACAGTGAATTTCTGAAGTTTGTGATATTTTTAAAGGAGTAGATATATATATATATATATATATATATATTGTATATATTAATAGACAGTAAGAGCGAGGTAGACAAATAAAGTATTATACAATTAGATACAATTTGTACAAAATGAAGTAGTTTACTATGTCACAATTATGACGACTGTTCAATTTGTCAAGTCCAGTGTGATGGTAATGCTCTAGATCTCATGTTAACCCAGTTATTCTACACTACAAACCTTTATTCAGCACTGGATGCAAAAAATAAAAAAGTGAAAATGTTATAAGTTATAATATTGTTGAAATCAGATGTAAGATTGAAACTTGACCACCTAGCTCAGGAATGGCCCCAGGTAACCTTATCTTACGAACACACAATCATGTAGTTACTTCAAAAACGGTTGGGACTAAATTCGCTGATGTCTTGCCACATTCTCAGTTGTTTGTGTGTTTTCATTGGCCATCTTCTCAGTTGTTTGTGTGTTTTCATTGGCCATCTTCTCAGTTGTTTGTGTGTTTTCATTGGCCATCTTCTCAGTTGATTGTGTGTTTTTATTGGCCATCTTCTCCGTTGATTGTGTGTTTTTATTGGCCGCCTTCTCAGTTGTTTGTGTGTTTTTATTGGCCATCTTCTCAGTTGACTGTGTTTTCATTGGACGCATTCTCAGTTGACTGGTCTGATGCTCTTTCGGCTAAATAGATGTTGGTATTTAGATTGAACAAACATTTTTTTAAAGTTCTCATATAGATATTGAAATCTGGAAATATGGCTTTTGATTTATGTTTAATATTCTTTGGTTATCCACTTTTAAAAATAGGTCATCGACGAGTGGATTGAAGATCTCAAATCTAAGCGGAATCCCTCAACAGGTCACATAAAAAATCTGGAACTTCAATTGAGCAAATGGAATTACGAGACTTCGGCCTACAATGTCTTCAGTCGGCGATTCCACTGCTTCCACACGGACAACCCCGCTAGTGAGACAATTCGAATGATTCAGATCAATCGGCACATGTTTGAAGATTCGATCGCCTTCAAGTTCTCTCTCCTGCCATGGCAACGTTGGTGGACCACTCCAAAGTGGCGGATTTTCAATGAAGAGGAAGACTTCTTCTACAGCACCGTGGTCAAGTACATGCGAGAGGCCGTCGAGACGCTCAACAAGGCCGCAGAGACGGGGGAGTCGGACAACGAGTTCCTGTTCCTTCGCTTCCTTATGCGCAATGAAAAGCTTAGCTATGAAGAGGCCCACATAACCGCCCAGTCACTGTTTGTGGATGGATTCAGTACGACGGTACCAACAGCCGCATGTCTACTCTATTGTCTGGCGTCGGAAGTTGAATTGCAGGAGAATCTACATCAGGAAATTATTCGTGTTATTGGTTTGCGATCTTCCGATAGCATCACTGTAGATATTTTCAACAGTCTTCCGCTGGTAAAGGCATTTCTAAAGGAGGTGTTCCGCCTGTTTCCAATTCAGCCTAATGTCTCCCGGATCATTAAGACTGATCTTGTCCTCTCGGGATACAATGTACCCGCTGAAACGTCAGTTGTATTGAACAACGGTGTGCATTTGCGGGATCCCAAACAGTTCTTGGAGCCAGATCGCTTTTTACCACAACGATGGCTGCGAGATGACAGGCGAAGAATTGATGATCAAATCCATCCCTTTACTCTGCTCCCCTTCTCGCATGGAACCCGAATGTGTCTTGGCCGTCGGTTTGCTGAACAGGAACTCTACCTGCTCATAGTGAAATTGGTGCAGAACTTTCGACTAGAATGGACTGGAAAGGGGAGGTTGGAACAGAAGTTTCAGATGCTCAATGTACCCGATAGACAACTTAAAATTGTATTTAAACCCAGAACCGAATAATACAATTATTTGAAATGCCTAATTTCGAAAAGTAAAGCTATGCTGTGTACTATATGCTTATTATTTTTCCAACTCATTTTTGAAAAGGTTTTATAATTTGTATTCTACTAATATTATTACTTTATGCTATGACATGAACATTTTAATGTTCCAGAATGTATAACATACTCATATGTCAAACCTTTTCTCCTTTAATGTCTGTTTAATACAACTGCTACATCAACATCCAAAATATAAATTTGTTTTTAATGATTAATTTGAAACATTATGCATTAATAATGTCCTTCATCTCCATAATGTGAATATTAATATCATATTATCGTGTATATTTTCTTTGTCCTTCTATTTCTATGGTTACTTTTGACCGCAAAAAAAATTATATTGACAATCTAAATATGGTTTTTTATCAAAACCATTGATGAATATACAATTAATACCATTCATGCATAAATTACTTTTTAATTTAGTACCTTTTCTGGCAAATGCGAGACGCTGCCCCATTAAGTATCACATTTCTGCAAATACCCGTCGCAGCTATAATAAAACATAAAACAAGCGTTCAGAGGAATGCTCACACACTTATAAATTAATGACTAATTGCCAGAGCAGCCTATGGACAGAGATCTAGGGGGAAGGCAGGGGAGGGGAAGGGCCATGTAGCGATGTGTATACGAAGAGCACGGCGACGAGACAGAGTCTAGCGATACTTCCGGGACTACACTCAACGCATCAGGAGACAATTCTCTAATTAAGTGAATCATATTTTGCGCTGCTGAACTTTAAAAATGTGACTGAATTTAGAGTAATTCATTGATTTTGTTGAGTAAAATTTGGATTATTATTTTAGATTTTGTTACTGGCTTGCCGATCTAATTAAATATCTCTCTTCTCCCCATCCCCAGTCAGTGTTTCAATGCTCTGTATCATCACGACCAGTAGTACGCTGTACCGACTGACTTATCAGTCTTTATAGAATTAAAATTTCAATTCCGCCCCCCCCCACCCCAAAAAAAAGTTGGGACATTTTTTTCTTACTGCTTTGATTAATGTTGGCTGGTATAATTGAGTTTAGTCTTGTTTTAATTGACTCTGTTTACTGTATATAGACCCCAGTAACATCTGGTGCTGGTGGTGCAATGATCAGGAATAAAGGTTACCATTTTGAGAGCACTCATATTATCCTTTTTTGTTTCATTAAGTTTGTTTTAATAGCTGTTTATTTTTACTTTTATTATCGTTAATAAAAATGGTTGGTTACACAATCATAATCTGTTTGTGAAAACACGCTATCACGCATAAACTTTTATTATTCAAGGCACATGGATATTACGTAAAGCTATCTGCGTTTATTGATCCGAAAACAGACGTAACATTACTGAAAGAGTGTAATGATCTTATTTATCAAAATTGAGTATATACCTTCCTAAAATATTTCACATGCTATGTCATTGACATCTAGACATTTAGTGGATAATCTTTAATAATTACATGACGCAAATTCATAAAAGTTACTTTTCATGAACACGGAAACTTTAATTTAATTAAATCCAAACTTATATTTGTAACGGCAAACATACTAAAAAATGATCAATTTAGCAAAATAACAGTAAAGTGACTTATCATAATTAGCGCATGTTTATGAATTTACGAATCTCTGGTATTTTTATTAGTAACATGAGTATTTAATAAAACTTTATAACCATATACCCCATTAAAATATTTTCGCAATACTAATGTAAATAATGATATAAAATTTACTAAAAAAATTATATAATTGGGACAAATTATTTGTTACTGTATATATATATATTGAAATTAATATTTCTTTCTAAAAATTAAAAATAAAGTTTTCAGATTTTATAATTATTAATTATATAAAACTATATAATGAATATTGTAATATTATAATCTATACGTATATGTGTAAAGTAAAGTAAAACAAGGTAAAGTAAAATATATTACTGTCGTTTATAATACCGAAATAAAACTGACATTTTTTATTATTTGAACCTGTCTTGATAATAAAACAATATGTGATATTAACTCCTAACATGTGAACCAACATGTAATTTAATAATCTCAATGTGAAACAAATTTTTTACAAATATATAACAATTTCACTAGAAACGCCGATACGTCTATTAACGTAAAATTCAACGTTTAATAAAAATAAATACATACATTTTTTTGGACCCAACTTCGTGACTTTTATTTATTTTACTAGCTAAAGGTAATCGTGTAATATGAGGAAAATTGAAACATTCATAAAAAAATTATTTAAGAAAAGCCACGAAGCGCCACTACGTCAATTGACGTAAATTTCCTAAATTTTCACTAAATTTCAATCAACTTATCAATTTTGATTTTCTATGTCAAAATCAATAAAAAAAACGAACATATAAATACCGTAAGTAATTATTCAAACATTCTATAAAGTTATTATTACATACAAATATTAAATAATATCAATAAAAATTGCGAAAAAACCTGAAAAACTGAGCAATCAAACATTCAATGGGGTTCATAAGCCTACTTGAATTGCTATCGTCAATAATAAATATCCAAGTAATACTCAATAATAAATACTTATGTAAGAATCACGTCATGTAAATATCATAAAGATAAAGTAATAGTCAAGTCAATACCATCATACATTTCGTGATGATAGTGGCTAATACACTTTCCACAAAGAACAAATAGTGGTTAAACACTTGCCACAAACTATACACGGTTGCAAATCACCCACAAATTGTGTGTGATATGAGATTACTAAATAGTGATATACAAATAGCCCGGGGCAATATGGTTTATATTTCATCTCTAAGGGGATGAGTATCTTCTAAATAATCTAAACTTATACATTTTATTCTCAGTCAATCAATGCCTCAAAGTAACTAAAAGTAGCCTCCAAAGTATATTATAACATAAATAATATAAAGTATACAAATTATAATAAATATAGTATAATAAATGAAGTATATAAATTATAATATTAGCCACCTAACTGAATATGTATTGCGCAATCAATTTATGTAAGCATATCATATTTAGTTTATAGCAAACATTTATTTTAAGCATCATTTCATAAATTGAAAAAATACATAATTCTGAAATGTTGCATTTCACCTATATTTATTGTACTTGCTTTTTGAATGTTTATGCATATATATATATATATATATATATATATATATGCACCACATAAGTAATTTGATGCATTATTTAGGTATTTCGCTATTTTCTTGTACATGCATATTATAGATATAGATATAAATATGCTTGTAAACATAATTTTTACGTTTTTTGGCGTGAACATGTTTCCAATATTATCTAAGATAGTATTTTGAAAGTTTTTATGAATTTTAAGTAATTATTTTTATCACTGAAATGATAGAAATTGATTTACGTCAATTGACGTCATAGCGCTTCAAGGTAGTTGAAAACCACGCCGCTTCTAGTGGTAAAATAAGAAATATCAACAAAAATGTAATAAGTAAAAAGGCATTAATAAAGAAGATACGATCAGAATTAATATTTTAAAGTGCTGATTTAAATAAGTGTAGAGTGGACCGTCAGTCAGTTTTGATTAAATATTTTTTAGTTGAAGTTTTGAAGTTATTTGGGTATTCACCAGATTAGTTGAAGAATTATGGCCTTCTATCGTCCTGTTTTGATTCATTGGTAATCTTATTGATTCATTAAGTATCATCGAAGTTTTATTATTAACAAAACTCTTACAAATTAACCTATTTTACTACTGATAAATGATGAGAGTTGTGTTAGATATATCATGTTGGTTAATAACATAATAACATACCCGTGAAAAACACACTGCATAAAGCCCCTAAGAGTCCACTAAGGGCCCACTAAGGGCCCACTAAGGGCCACTAAGGGTCCACTAAGGGCCCAATAAGGGCCCACTAAGGGCCCATTAAGATTCCAATGGACAGCACTAATGTTAGGTAAACTATGCTCCCTCTTTTTAATAATAATAAATTTAATTTGTTGCACGCCTTTCTATGGTCATAAAATGGTCATAAAATTACACGCCTTTTTATTACCAAGATTTTAATTTATGATCACTGGATTTGGTATAGGGTATCTTTTGAATCAAAAAGTGTTACTTGACGTCATATCGTTATTAATCTGTTTTATGAGTAGAAGCTATTTTTGGATTTTAAACATATTTTGTATTAATATTTTTGGTTTGATGATTACAAATTCGTTTTGTTAAACCATTCTGGATTTCGAAATATTTCTGGTAATTTGAAAAGTACTTTACTATGTTTAATAAGATATTAATAAACTCAAATTCAGTTATGTTTTAAAATGTTTTATATATATTTATATTTATGTTTTTTCAATATTTGTTGACAATTTTTTCAATACAGTACCGCATTTGTATTTATTCATTTATTTAATACAACAAAATATAAAACAGCACAACAAGGATTACTATCCCTTCCCTTCCCCGACCCCATCTATCCTCTAATGCAGCAATACTATGTCATAGTAGGTATTACTGGAGTAGGCGCTTTTTTATTAAATTTTATTATAATTTTTATTCTTTAATTTTTTTTACAAATTTCAAATTTTACAAAATTGAATACAAAAAGTTCTTAACAGACTTATTATTTCATAGAATTAAATTATAATCATTTTCAAATACACATCATTTAACATAATATTAAAAGGCTAACCTAATTGTGTTTATAATTTTTGCGATATTCGTTTGTTAATATATTAAACATTTTCACATCAATGTGTAAACATGCATCATTTTAGAAAATCTGTCAATAATAGAAAAAATGCGCTTTATTCTGGAAAGTTATCCATATTCTGGTAAGTGATGCATATTCTGGTACGTGCTGCATATTCTGGTACATGATGCATGTTCTGGTACATGATGCATATTCTGGTAAGTGATCCATATTCTGGTACGTGATGCATATTCTAGTAAGTGACGCATATTCTAGTAAGTGATGCATATTCTGGTAAGTGATCCATATTCTGGTACGTGATGCATATTCTAGTAAGTGATACATATTCTGGTACGTGATGCATATTCTGGTAAGTGATGCATATTCTTGTAAGTGATGCATATTCTGGTACGTGCTGCATATTCTGGTACGTGCTGCATATTTATTTTCTTTATTTAATTCGTCCTCTTCTCTTCACAGTTTCAAAAATATTATATAAGAACTCTCTATAAACACGGTTTAGGATTTTGGTCGCGAGGTTCCCCAGTAAAACTTTTACCCTTTTGTTTGCCGTATTAGAAGTACAATCTGATTAAGAAAAATAGGAAGATAGCACTTGCTGCAGGTAAAACGTGTATTGTAATATTTCGACTTGCGTCCTAATCATACA
>JAUZND010051953.1:0-19344 GCA_034780555.1 Coelogynopora nodosa | reverse complement strand
GAGGTGGGGGTCCATGACTCATAAATCTATTTATAACTGCGGCAGAATCCTCCCTTCCTATACTACTCATGTATTTATTTGGAATAACTTTTGCAATCTTAATTGATGATACTCCGCTAAATAACAACAACTTTAAATTATACTGGAAAGTTGCTTGATAGCTTTAGACTTATTTTTAATATATAAGAAAATAATAAAATTTAAATAATCCCCAGATTTTAGGGTTATTGTATCAACAATTTACTTAATGGTTTAAAACGTCACGTCTTTTAACATACATGACTTCTCAATTTTATTAAAAAAATGTATAATTAATTATTTGAAAGAGGTTCAACTGTGTGTTACAAACAATTAACTAAACGCTTTGAGCAGTTTGTTTTATTTCTAAACACTGCGTCTATCATTTTACCCTGAATGCGAAACTTGAATAAGTGTTTTTTATTTTTCTTATATCATTATGCTTACCGCAACTAGTATAAAAGATAATATTTTCAATTGCTGAAAATATTTTCATAAACGTGTTTTATTATGTTGTAGATATGTAACATGTTCAGTTAATTTAAATCCTACAATTATGGTCAATTTAAGTAGGTTCATATATAAATATATGGTAAATACAATTCGTTATATATACAGAATGAGATAGAACTGATTTTTCGTTCACTTTATGTGCTGTAACGTCAAACGGATTCCTTTATTTGTGTTTAATTTTTTAAGTTTTCATTTATCAATCGTGACCTAGTAAATATAAATCGAATTACAAAAAAATTACAACATACAGCATGCTCTTCAAACAATAATTGTTGTGATTATCGATTTAAACAAACACCACCTAACTGTGCTTTTTAACATTGATCGTTAGAATGTAATTCATAATGGAATGAATTGACAACGTAACATTTTTATTTGCACAGAAAAAATCGCAGATAAAAGTGATATGTTAAACCTCATTCTTGTATTAAAAATTTTGTTATTGCTATATTTTAAAAGTTGTATAAATTGACGCTTAATTCACATTTATTATCTATTTGACCCCAGGACAAAGCTTTCCCAACATTCCACAAATATATTTTTTTAACCTTTATGAGAATTAATATATTTGTTTGTAAAGTTAATGGATACTATTGGGTTTGTAATTACATTATTATCGTGCTTCTGATTTTATTGTTGATATAATATAATATATATTATGTTATGATTTTGTGATTTTTCTGATTTCACTAGATTTTAGATTTGTTGAACACGTTATATTTACCTTTTTATTCTTAACTTTTCCAACTATAAGTGGTAAATGGAATTAGGTGGTATAGCTATAATCCGATTTTTATTTGCTATTTCTATTAATCCTGTACAAATTTGATAAAAATATGATTCTTCGTCCGATTTTATTATTAATAAAATGCACCATAACATATTTATATAAGAATAGCTTATTGTCAAATACATCTTTGAGATTCATCTTCCATCTTATTGATTTTTTCTAACTTCTATCGAACCCATAAATCAGTTGTCATTATAATGGATTATTTTCAGTTTGTCATGTATGCCGGATCCCAAATTTAAATTGTTATGTAGCGATACTTCCGTAACATATCATTATTATTATGCAGACATGTTTGAAGAATTGTACTTGAATATATTTTTCAATTTATAAATCTGCTTTTACCCTAATACTAGATGTTCTTATTCAATCAACTATAATTAATTGATTTAAAATGTAACGCATTGTGCATATCATTGTATATACTATATATTTTAGCTATAATTGTAAAAAAAACTCTTTTACAAAAAATAGTAATTAAAACAAAATTTTATATAATTACAAAGTCACAATGTATAATTTCGTCACAAAAGGTTCATTCAAATATTTTAAATTTAGAAGATTCATATTATGTATTATGTAATTATCTTAAACATTTTTTAAAATAAAAAGTTTGAGTAATTGATTGAACAAATATATGAACAAAATTAATAAATATATTGTACGTATAAATTTAAAAATATATATAAAATAACCAATTATTAAACATAGTAAAATACCATTTAAATGCTATTAATACTATTAATTCAATTATTTAAATTACTTAGATATATGTAAACATTTCTTATGAGAAAGGTATAGGTATATATATACATTTATGAATACATACATAAACATAAATAATATATTTAATTAAATAATTTGTACACGTGAAAACTGTTATATATTAAATATATATTTATATAGTCTGAAACCATTTATGTAAATATTGTATAATTTTGTTAAAAACACTATTCTCTTATATCTGAAATATTATCAGCATTTATTTATATTTTTTCTTATATAACAACTTAAGATATTATTTATACTATTATGTATATATGTCAATACGCGCACTATAATTTTATAAGTTCTTTATATGACGAAATGTCATTTAACCAGTATAAAAGCCTGATCTATTGAATATTCAAATTGTTTTTCCATATCGGTTATTTTTATAATAGTTTGACTTTAATAAATGTATAGATGTTTCTATAAAAACGTTATTTAATTTAGAACGACTATGTTGTTCTTCTGACAATATATTTGCACATATACAGTATATAGACTAACGTAATAATAAAAAAAAATTTAAAATAAGTTGGTGCAACTAATTTATTATCCTTTCTGTAATAATTGATCAGTACATTAATAACGTAATAATTATTGTAGTAAAGTTTTAAAATATTTTCGTGTTCTAGCCTACATAAACAATGGGCGGGGTTCAGAATGAATCTAGTATATTTTGTTGTATTGTAATTATACACTTTCCTGTATGTTATCATTTGAAGTAACATATAATACAACTCAGATAAAAGTATACGTTGTCCACATAATTGTATTACGAAAAACTAGATTATTTATAGAATAACGTTTATAAATTATAGGTAACTGTTGCATTTTAAATATGCTCAAGTGACTTCGATGATATATTTATTGATATTATTTTAGTAGATTTAGCTATTTTTTTATGTGCGCGTTTTATGTGAATCACCAGCATTCAGTTAGTTATCCAAACAATTACTATAGCAAGTATACTTGGCATAAACATTTATATAAAATATATATTCTTATTAATTGTTAATTTGTATGATTGTTTAAAATTGTTTCTTAGTTATAAATTGTTTTAAAGCATTTATTGGTTTCATGGAAATATAGTAAAATTAATATATTAATACCACAACAAAGTAATACATATTTGAACCACATTTAGAAAAATCGATATTTTTTTTCTTTATAAATTGTATTCTAATTCATTTTATATATTCTCAACATTATAAATGCCCCTTGTATAATATTTTAAAATTATTTTAATTATTTCAACCAATGATTTGACCATAACATTGTAATAATGATTATTGTTTTTATTATAAATGTCTTTCACTCACAGTCTTCTTTTATCGGCTATTGTTCCACGCTATGATTTAGTTATAGGTTCTGTTGTTCATTACTTTGATATGAGAGTATAATAATGTAAAGCCCGGTCTGTTTTCTGAAGGCAAATTATAATTTTCTTTTAAAAATTATTGCACGCAACCGATTAATATAGATAATATTATTTATTCATTCATTAGCAGCTGTACACAATAAAATATGACAATGGAGAAAATCCTGGCATTTTGCTTTTAGTGCCATAATGGAAACTATAAAGTAATCAATTTAAAAGAAATGCAGTTATACAACATATATATATATAAATCCTTTGAACTTTTTCATTGCATTAGTATATATGTGTTTATTATTTTTCAATTTAATTAGTATATATATAAAACCAAAAAAATTAGCTTATTATCTTTTTAATATTTACATTTGTCTCATTAACAAAATTTTTACTTGCAACTGTGCTTATATATTATATATACAGTATACACTAAGGCTTTACTTAAGCATTTGTACTATAAATTGTTTTATGTCTTTTAACTTGGGACAATTTTTTTCCAAATTTGTAACACCCTTATACTATTTAAAATATTAATATATGTATTACTAATATTAAATAATATTGACCTACACGAAATTTATGTATGACAGTCTAATTTTCAATTTAAATTAATACCTAACTCCTAATATGTTGCCAGCTATAACAGGAGAATAAATTGCTCCTGTTTACGATTAAATATTACATAAATATTAAATATCTTTGTAATTAATATATCTTAAAGACGATTATTACTGCTCATTTAATACTCAAAACATAACAATTTTTTTTCTTCAATAAATACAGGAATATCTATGTGTACAACTATTTAATTACTTAAATTAAGCGATTTGATTAAATACAATATTTTACATACGTTAAACAGTATCTGAAATTATAATAATTAATTATTGAATATTGTTATTATCAGATTCACTTATATTATCATGAATGTGATTTTATGTATTCCCTAAAGTTTAAACATTTATGAAACGTGAAACTTTTATTTTGTCTCAAACTTTAAAATCTCATTATTACCCTTGCTTGTAGATAATAATTATAATTATTATCTGTTTTAATTAACTCGAGTGAAATTGTCTATTTTATTTTTCCTCTTTAATTATGGCTTATTTCGCTAGCGTTTTTGACGCTCATTTTGTTATCACCTTCCTTAGCTTCGAATCATTAACATATAATTAATAAAATGCGCATCTGTCAAGTAAAATAGGATATGATATATATTTATGAAAATATGTCGGCTACAGTTGAATAATTATAATTATAATTAGAAATACTATGATAGTATACATAATTTAACGTAAAATATTGGAAACGTTACCAGCGTATTTATATACTAGCAGATGATTTATCCACTTAATTAAGTATTCATGTAAAATCTAAGTAAATTGAAACATATTAAGACAGTGTAAGTTATCCATTTTATACCTTTCTTAATATGAAGTAATACGTATTTAAATTGGAAGTCGTGATAAAATATGCTTTAACGCTTGCCAAGCTTGCACACGTTTTCAATTTAACATTTTAGAAAATTATAATTAATGGTTGTCTCTCAACAGCATTGTTAATGAAATGAAAAGTAAAACTTAAACAAGCAATTTGAGCATATATATATATATGTTTAATTTTTGTTATAATGTTTTATTGCCTTTCTACTATTCACTATCACTATGTAGCAGACTACAAACTACAATTAATATTATACAAGTTCTGTTTACATAGCGTGGCATTTGATTGTTTTTTATTACTGCAATATTCAATTAAGGCGGCTTTGGTTCATAGTATCCGATGGAATGCAAATTTCTCCCATTTCAAAATTTAGACATACATTACCGAGTGCCTGGTGACAGGTCTGTTGTGTTGTGGCGCCAACTGACGATGGACTTGACACATTTTTACCTCATATCATAATGGCACGATGATTTTATAATTATTCGACTATTGAAAGATAACTTGGAGGTAGTCCACAAGTGACTTAGAAAACGTGGTAGTATGTATGTACTTCATGGCGATCATGGACTGTTGAACATATTAATTGTTTTAGATATATGATAACCTTTTTCAGTTAGTATAAATGTTTGTGATTAAAAAAACTTTATTATATATATAATGTAAACGTTAATCCTTACAAATTGGTAGTAATTTTACACTCATAAAATAATAGTTTTTAAATTCTACAAGCATATTTATAACAACGAAAACTGTTATTACTATCAATTTATTTGCATTATTATTTCGAACTTTTGATTGCAAACAGTAAATATTTTACCATTACATAGTAGGCCTATATTAGTATTTAATGAATTTAATAACTATCTTAGATGCTTTTCATTTCAATGATACGGTTAAAAACAATACTTCGCCAAGTACATTATGAACAGAGGAAAGTGGTAACATATGTAATTTTTTACGATCCATTATTATAAGTTACTACCCTTTTTCTATAAAAAATATACAATTAAAACACGCGCTTGGTATATCACTATGTTATTTAATTAGTTCCAATTAGGGTAAGTATAGTTATCGTGGAAATAAAAAGTTATATGTTAACCTATTACAATTATTGATCATTTTCTAAAGAATTAGAAGAAATAGCATTTGCATATAATAAGTTAGAACATGTTATCAGCATAATGTTAAAAGGACAAATAATCAAGTTATACATAATTATAAAATATAACAAAATGTTGAGGAAACACGTTTACCGAATATGAAAATATTTTAAACAAAAGAAGTTACATATTTTTATTGGATTAATAAAAATTGATTATTTTTGCTATAAGAGGCTTTCATCACAATCACCAGATCATTATTCCGCTTTGCTTCGTTAACTTTCACGTTTTTCCTGTTGCAAACATAATTTCTTTGTTAAAACATCATCTATTGTCTATATTTTCTTCTGTCATGTATAGGCAAAACTACGGGAGCATCTACAGGCGGTATGGTAAATTGAGCAATATGAGGTAAACAGAAACACCGTGCATCTACGATATATAATAATATGTGAACACAAATGAAACTATTTTGATCTCGATAACATACGCTCAGTTTTTCCCTCAGTTTTATTAGATTTTATATTGTAATTGAATATTATCGACTACCACCTGTTTTATTTACATGAACGTGTTTTTCTTTGTTAATCTATCAATGGCTGGATATTGTTATTTTAAATATAAGTATTATTCATTATTTTTATAATATGAAAACTTAACATTTTAATAATATATTTATTTAATTATTTATTCTTTCAATACATGTTTTAACCTTAAGGTAAATTTATAATTTATACTAATGAAATTTAAATTTAGAAGATTCATAATTGCTACTTTCCAAATACAGTGTGTTTCAAAAGTCCGTAGATATTTTAGTCAATATTATATAAAATTTATATTAAAAAAAGATAGGTACAAATTTGGCATTATTTACATGATACACATATACATACGTACACGCATATTAACAGATATATCAGTCTGAATTACGAATCAAGTTGCTTTCCTTCTTTAATGATTAATTGTTCATAGCGACCAGGAACAGATTGGGTTAACATTATCGATTTTCGATATTTTCAGGCGAAAGGATGTGAATTTCCTCGGTAATAAACACATTCAGATCCGCAATATTCATGGATCTCCTTCCATATACATTTTCTGTCCCCACATCCAAAAGTCTGGAGTGTTAGGTCTGGGGAACGCGGAGGCCATTCCTGTGGTCCTC
This sequence comes from Coelogynopora nodosa, assembly GCA_034780555.1. Lineage (NCBI taxonomy): Eukaryota > Metazoa > Platyhelminthes > Proseriata > Coelogynoporidae > Coelogynopora > Coelogynopora nodosa. The sequence continues at coordinate 12,172 of JAUZND010051953.1, read as the reverse complement.
GTCGACTACTTCAATATCTAGGGAACCTCAAGTCCAAAAAGGCCTGTACGGCTAATGAGAAGTGTGTTTGCGCACCGTCCTGTTGAAAAAAATTATTGTTGATATCTTCTCGTTGACGCAACTGTGGCCATACATACTCATCCAGCATCTTTAAGTAACGTTCACCATTGACAGACCCACCATCAAAGATATATGGCCCTTTAATGACCCTGTCCAGTATGCTACACCAAACCATAACACAGGGGCCTTGTTGTGCTACAGGAATCAATCGATGTGGATTCGTTGCACTCCAGTATGTGTAGTTGTGGCGGTTAACATGGCCGCTGAGTTTGAAGCATGCTTCATCAGAATTTCCAAATGCCTATAATAATTGCACAGGTACCTATATTTGTTAAATATAAATTAAATACAATATTGACTAAAATATCTACGGACTTTTCATGTAGGTTTTATATAATGACATAATTTAAAGTATAATATATAATAAATACAACTACACAAGGTCCGTAAGTATATATCAACGTTTTGTTAAATAAAACTTAGATACATTAAAACAATTATATGTGTTAGCATTTTTCTTTGGTATATTTGACATACATAATGCATATTTATCTGTAAATACAAAGTCTGAAATCGAATTATTTATTATCTGTTCTAATCATACAGTGAAAACATACGGTTAGGTATTCACATACGTTGTTCGCATTTAATTTCGGAACGTTTTTAATAAAACTGTTTAAAAGAAGTACACCGTATATTATAATATTATTTTAATCACTTCATGACTATAGTTTGAACATGATTCCGAGATTGGGTTTCAATGCCATATTTAATACGATTTTCAAATCTGTTCACTGGGATAATTCACTCAGAGATTCGTTAATATTCACGATAGAAAAGTTTGTTCATCTTTCGTAATGGAAAACATCGAACAAATTCTTTGTTGGTTGAACATTTTAAACAGTGATAGCCAAAACTTATAGGCTTTCATGTTCTGTTTTATATTATAAAAAAGGTAAAGAAACTGTCATTTAGGGATTGGCAGATCTTCAAATTTTTACAGTACATTTACTGTATAAAACACAGTATAGTTGGTAATCCCTAAAAATTAATGCATTTTGTGCCAGGGTAACACTATATCTATGAGATCAAACCTCTGATAATGAACAATACGGTTTTGTAATAACAAACATTTTAATGAAAAAATGTATACTATATGAGATATACACATTTCCGGTCTAATAAAAATTTAAAGTGATGTACATTACAGAAAAATAGGTTACCAGGAAAATAAAAGTCATATAAATAGATATTGTTTCTACTTAACACATACTCCATTTAAAAAAAATAGAATTCCATTGAAACTATATTTTATTCTCTCGCAATAATTTGATTTGTTTCCTCGTTGAAAAATATGTCATTAATTAAAATGTTCTGTTAAGATTGGTTTAATTCTTCTTAAAATGGTCGATAAATCTTTTAATTCGTTATCTTTGACAACTTGATTAGAATTGTAATCCTTTAAAATATAATTTTTGTTCACAAAATAATTATACTAGGGTTGACTTTGAGTTTTAAAACTATTGATTAATGTATAATGTATTGGCAGTCGAGAAAAAAGTTGATATTATCTTCTACCACGTAAATATTTAGTATAATGCAAAGTTGCCCTTAGATCTACAAAAATATTTTTGCATTGCGAAAATTTATCTTTAAAAAATTGGTTTCGAGTAAAATATTACAAACGTTGTTTAATAAATGTTCTATTTAAATAGTTAAAAAAAATTAAAATTCAGTATAAAGTTTCAAAAATTTCTTTAATTATTGCTAGTTATACAGATATAGTTCACTTATGAAATTGCATAATATGAGCATCACATTACGTAAGAAATAAATATTTTTTATTATCACTAACAATATTATACATTAATGTTATTTTAAATTTTTGTTGTGATGATATTATACTATAGGGGTATAAAAATTGTTTCAAAATCTATCTTATTTGGTCATAATGGTATAACCTACATTTCTGGTTATTATAAGTACATATTATTTCAACGCTAAATCTACTTCTGTTACATAAACCATTTTTGTAAGCCTTCTGTGGCAAATACCCTTTTTATGAAGTACAATAAAAGAAAGTCATTTTTCCATTTGAAACAAACATAAATGTGTCCAGTGGTTTTTATGTTGTGTAAGAATTATGTTATCAATCAATTATTAAATGCTTTGATAATTCCGACTTAAGCTTGACTCCATTATATGAATATGTTATTACGTTTATTTTACGAGTTAAGGATATTGATTGATGTCATGTATACGTTTAATGACGTAACATATTTTATTATTTCAAACTTTTCTTAAAGAAAAATCAGTCAAAAATATTATACATTCATAAAGCTAACATTACGCGTAAGATATTGGTTGAAGTCATTGACTAACTATATAACAATTAATGTTTGGCGAAAAATATATTTATAAGTTGATAAATAAATTGATAAATAAATGTTTTATCTCAATGATTGTTTGGTTAAATATCGAAAACTAGTTCTTTAACAAAAAAAGTTTAATTATTGAGAGTTGTTTTTGGTGTAAATCAAAGTGTGTTTCAATTATAAGCAACAGTTATTATTTATTACAAAAAGTTAATGAATTTGAAAGAAATAATGAACAATTAGATAGATGAATCAATAGGAAATAAATTTTTCAAAATAAACAAAATCTCATACGTAATTAGTACGATCTTGTAAGACTATACATACAGTTAGTATCCAAACAAAGTCTATTTATTAAATGCGGTGCGGCCAACAAAATGTAGCAATCATTGTATAGGCCTATATATATCAATTATTGATAACTAATTCAATATTCAGAATTATGTGCTCTAAATATTTGGAAAAACAATTAAATCACAATTTATTGATTATTGATTGCATATTGTACATAACAAAACAGCTGTCACATTAAACTTACACTAAGTTATATAATATGTTTATCCAGCTGGATATAATTTTTGTGTTATATTTATATCAGTTAAATAAATCGACAGAACCGGGTAACTGGATCAGCTAACTTCATCCAGCCCCGCCCAGTATACAGCACTTTCGATGCTGAATTTAAAATGTGCAAAAAGGTGTTCATGCACTATATATATGCTAAATTTTATTTGTACTAAAAACAACTCATAGGAATTAAATTAAAAGAAATCCACTTCTAAGTTACATTTAAAAAAATCTCATAAAATAGAAACAATCCGGTGCTAATAGTTCATCGCGAAGAACTAGGTAAAATTTTTTATAACGATTCATCTGTATACATATATATTAGATAATTAAATTTGGTATAATTTTCAAATATTATATTTATATTACATATATTATATATTACATAATACACATGTAACTGTTATATCTATTATAATAATGGTAATTCAGATAATCGTCATATTTATGTCTATTTATAGTATCTTCGCCTTATAGGGTTCTAAACTTAAAAAAAAAACTATTGTTAGGTGGGTTTCTAACCCTAGAATGTTGAAGCTTATATGTTATATACATATTTAAATCTGATAATTTTAACTAACGATAAAAACATTAAAGGGGGCAAGAATTGCAAATGAATGAAAATATCAGCTTACAAAGCAGCTTATGTTTTATTACCTTTACTATATAGTGAGAGTGAAAATGGACAGGGAAACACTGTTTATATGATACATTTTAAAATTATTAATTTATTTAATATTTCTCAACTATTTAGAATTTGTTCAACCATTGATTCGTTTAAAATATGCAATAAAATAAGGAGTAAAAAGATATGAACTGTAATATTAGTAATCGTTAGAACGGAATAAAACTAATTAAATACTTTTTCGTTAATAAAGAATACCTTTTCATTAGAACAGTTCATCACTAGAAATCGATTTGAAAGCACTCATGTGTTGTTAATTATGAAAGTAATGAACATTAAATGAACAAATAATATGCTATATTAAATATATACAAAAACTATAAACCTTTGAATTTTCAAGGATAGTTCATTACTTTTTATAGAATTATCTTATTTTTTGTATACACGCTATCTGTAAATTTCACAGTACGTAAAGTTTATAATAATTAACATATTATAATAAATATAATAACATTATATTACAAGTACATATTACAATGTAGGTGCATATTATAAGTACAATGTACATATGAGATTAACATTTAATTTATAAGACTTCATGTTCTAGTCAACATGATATATATCAATTTTAGCAATATTAAATTTAATTGTTTTGTAAAATGCATTCTAATTGATAACAATATATGATTTTTAAAATTTTTTATTTGAATTTATGTTGGTAATAATTGTACCCTAATAAAATGGTTAATTAAGATAAAATTAAAAGGGGCCTTTATTTAAAGTTCTTAAATCTAAACAGTATAACAGAGATATTTTTAAATAGAATTTTTTATCACAATATCATATATATTTTAGTTTAAAATATTATAACATATATTTAATACATATTTCCGTGTAAATAATGCTTTAATAATTATTTGTGTTAACAATATCACTGATAAACGATGTTCTGACACGATATTTTTCACGGAGAAATTTGGATATTATAGTTGACCTCAAAATTGTTTTTTATAAATGTGTTTGAAACTTGTCTTATAAAAATTTGTATTTTATTATATAAACGTTAAATGAAACGTAGAACGGCAAATGGAAGAGATGTAAGATTCACGCATTTTGCTTAATAATCTGTGACGTCATAACTTGAGACCATATTTCCAAAATTCGTATTTTGCTATTACTCTGAATATTAATTTATAAAGATTTTTCGAGTTATTTTGTTGTATATATTTCAAAATTATAAAATTTTCACCGTGATCAGTTGTTTAAAAAGATAAATTTGTTACTAAATTTCAATGTAATTATCTTTCATCAAAATATATATTTTTTTAATTAAAAACTTAATAATTTCTTTATTGATTCCATATATATTTTTTTTATAGAATTAAAATCTATAGTAAAGCTTAATCGTCAAGTTGTAATAGACATTATTATAATTTTATCTGCGCATATTTTTTAAATTATTTAAATTATTGCTATGACATTTGTTTTGTCAATATTTGAAATCAATCAATTAAATATTTTTAGAATTACATAAGATTATAAGATGTGCAAATTTACATACCCTCTTTAGCCATTCTACGACGATTTTTTCGATTGACCGTTTGGTCGTTATAGTGTCAATCCTTTTTTATATTAAAATAAAACAAAACATTTGTATTACATTATGTTCTAATATTGGAAACTGTTTTTTATGTAATATAATTCACCTGAAATGTACAATTTAAAAGCCTACATTATCTGCAACATAATATATATTAAAAAATGAACATACAAATGTAGCTTCTAATGAAAAGAGTTTTGCTTTTATAAATTTAAACGTAGGATCTACATGAATACGGCTAATAAAAAAAAAAGTTGACTTTATTATTAGGCATCCACAGCCTAATAGAAATAGAAACATTTAATTAAAAAAGGTGTCATATAAAAATTTATATACAGTTATTAAGTGATGCTGTAATTAAGTAATATTATGATAAATGTATAAAACGAAATTAGTTATCAGTGTTTCAAATTAAATGAAATAAATGTTGCTAAAGACTCAAAGAATAGGCTACAATCATACAAAATGTATTTAAAAACTTGCCAAATTATGACTTCAAATAAAATATAATATTCCATAAAATGTACTTTTATAATTTGCATACTATATGCACACATATATACAGTATATACAAATATATATACATTATTATATAAGTGTATGAATGAAAATTCCTGTCCAATAGTAGTTGCATTTTACAGATGAATGTATAGCACAACGAAAAAGTTAACAAAGATGACATCATCCTCTGATGAACCCCAGTGCTAACCTTTCAGTATAGGGACGATAGCAATTTTATACTATTTAGTAACTTGTTTTGTAGCTACCAAACCACCTCAAAGAAAAGTCAGTATCAAATAGATCCACGTGCTATTTTTTATGAAAAGTTATTTTCTTCACCATTGTTCTATTTCTATCAAGAAGGAATAATAATAACTATAAAGTAGCAGAAGAAGTTGTGAATTGTCTGGCTGAGCCCCGAACAACCTATATTTTCTCTCAGATATAAAGGTACATCTTCTCTCCCATAAAGGATTCACTCGATAATTGTTATCAGAGTAATTCAGCTAATTCGTAGAACGTAGGTTTACCGATTTACATGATTGTGTCACACTGTTAGCTTTAGATTATGCATAATAGTTAATTTGATAAAAACAAAATAGTTACAATCAAAAATTTATATTTAAATTATTCTAATTTAATCGAAACATTCTAAATTAACTACCTAAACAAAAGCTAGATGTGCACAACACTCAGAAATAATGCATATAGAACACTTTACTAGATGATGATACCTAAAATTCGTTAAACAGAATATAATATTTCACTTTGCTAAATAAAAATATTATTTATACATAGCATTCATGTTTGAATATTTGAACCTTTAACAAATTAGAGATTGATTCAATTACTAAAAAAACATTTTACAATCTATTGTTTTATTGATGCTATTTAAATAAAATTCCTAACTTAGCGGCATAACATATCAAAACATGATATAGTATAAATTAAAATAGTGGATCGAACAAGCAATCGATATTCCATAATAAAAATATAAATAACAAATCCTATAACACTATAGTGCATCTGCTAAGTATATCAAATATTATTGAAAAGCGTTATGTAATTTCGACATAAATTGTAAAGTATATTTATACCAGCTAAAAATGTATTAATAGAAAAGAAATATGACAACAATAATATTATTATTTTACATATTGTATAAAAGTTTATTTTATTTTTATTTCGGTATCCAATAAATAAACAAACACAAGAAGATAAATATAAATATAATGTTGGATATAAAACTAAATTATATTTTCGAGTTAAATAATAAGAAACAATATATTTATTTGTAGCATATCACATGTAAAAAAATATTTTTAATATGAGTGGAACGTGAATATATAGATTACGATCTGCCAAATTTAGATTGCTCAACCATTTCATTAAACAATAATAAGGCATATCTTTTAAATATATAACAGATACCATACGTAAAACTAATTCAATGTTGATTTAAATAATAAAAAAACTTATTAGTACAGTATATATGTGCGATGACATTGAAAACATTGAGTTGAGATTAGCTCGAATCTAACTTTATTATATATAGCTATGTTAGATACGTCACTTCGTCTTTTTAAATAATTTCTACCTTGTTTGGACTGAATATCTGAAATTAATAATACAATACATAATAACCTGGTGCAAATAGTTACAAACACCTGCCAAAATCAATACATTGCTGAAAACATAGTTTGACTATAATTAAAATATATAAGTTTAAGACCATTGTTAGATTGTAGCTTAAAATGTAGCTTAAAATGTAGTTTAATAAATCATGTTTACAACTATAAACAACATTTTTCTTCAATTGATGTACTAGACATTGGCAATGGCCCCAATTATCTATAGCTATACATTGAATTTATACAAAAATTACCAATTATAAAATTATACACTGTATTACAGAATACCTTTATTTAATGTTGGTTAGAATTTCTGGTCAAAACAAACCGCTGCAGATTATCAAATTGGTGTGTTGATCTGTTTTAGGGGTGAAATATTTTAAAAATAGGGTAAAATAGAAAAATAGTGATTGATAAAGCAATGATTATAATATTGATTTTTGTAGAGCGATATTTAGTCCAATTATATTTTTCTTGTCTATCTCTCTCTTTTACTCTCTCGTCACTCCAAGGAAAGATAGGTAAAATTCGCTTTCTCTTAAAAAGAACATACCACTCTCCTTTTGGAGAAAGTTTATTTAGCTTCCCATGTTGACTAAAACTGGGGCTAAGCAGAAAAACCATTTTATTCATATGACGAATAATGAAATGCACACCTGTAACTAAAACTGAAACATAACAGTTAAGTAGTTTTTAAGAATAATTAATTAATGAATCACCAGTAAGCTGAATATAGTTACCATAGTAGCACATGTACAAGTATATATATTTTAGTGAAAACAAATATACTATTTTTTATTTAAAACTGCGACAATTTCTAGAAGATATATAATTAAAATTTTCAGTTGCTATTTTACAGAAAGTTTATAATATTCTCGTATTTAAATGCATATTTTTACTGTTTAACAGTAGAGAAGTATAGGGGGAGGAATAACATACCTTTTGTTTCATCATCTGTAGTGAAAAAAGGTTTAATCCGATTGAGCTATAATTTTCAAATACAGCCAAAAATTAAAAATATTTTGAAACATTTTTTGAAAAATTGTTGACGCAGGGTGGGTTGAAGTAACGTTATAATTGGACTGTATTTTTACTGTGTTTTGCTTGAAAAAAGTTTAAGGCAATTTGCAAATCCATGTAATATATTACCATAAAATTACACTTAATATTAATTTATTAAGATTTTCGAGTAATTATATTTTATTTAATTCAACGGTTTAAATTGTATTACGTCATTCGCTTTTTAAAAGATTATAGTCAAATATTATAAAACATTGAAAAATATAAAATATACATGAAATCTATTAAAAAATTAATGTAATTATCTTCCAAACCATTAGATATTTCTTTTTGAAAATGTAGTAATATATGTTTTTAATCCATATATACAAAATATGTATAAGTATAAATACATGAAAATACACAGTAAAGCTTAATTGCTATATTGTAATAAGTATAACAATAATAAAATTGTATTAGTTGACTTCTCACAAAAGAAGTCTAAAAGTTCATCTTTACAATCAAATTAGCATTGTCGAATACTAAAACCTTGTGCGAATTAAATTTCACAAACAGATAGTATAAAATAATAGAAGTGGTTGTTATCGCAAATTTATGCTCAGATAAGCTTAGAATGTTAAAAGCTTTTAAGGTTCCACTAAAATTGCAAATTTATTATTACATTCACCCATTATAGCAATAATGAATCCAGTGAATTGCTAAAGATGAGAGAATTATTTTATATTAACCTATTTGACTAAAAATGAGTAAGTTTCACAATTACATTTATATTTATTTAATCTAGAGGCAGTGAAATTGAATACATTTTTGAAATATTGGATTTTATTATAAATTTATTCGGAAAATAGGAATTAAATTTACAAAATTCGGCTTGTGCAAATAAAAACATCGTAGTAGAATAAAATGAGCTGTTTCTGAGAAATATTATTGTATTTTTAAAACGTCTACACCAAAACAATAATATCGTTCATATTATTGTGAATGGTAAACCTTATTTTATTTATCAAACATAATTTTTTAACTCATTATTTGATTTTTTTATCGAGAGTTTATGTTTTGTTAGTTTTATCTAATTTAATACGTTATTGTTGTGTAAGACGCTTTTAAAATGTGCGATATACATATCATTGTTGTTATAGACTAGAGTTGATGGCCTACCGTTACAATTTGCTTATTTAGATAAATTGATATATTGAATTTTTCTTTATTTTTTAAATAAAATCTACATGATATACCATAGATACATACGATTATTACATTTTTTTATAACTATTAAATAATTGATGTTTTATTCAATTTAGTTATTTTATTATTTTTAATTGTTCTTTTTGCCTAATTAACTGTTTCCATAATTTAATATATTTGTACTCTATGATTAAAATAATTTCTTGTTTTATATCCTCGAGTTCAAAGTTTCAACTTTTGATTAATTTCCCATTTCGATTTAAATTTTAACACCCTGTTGAAATGTAATATCTTGCGTGGTTGAATTTGGCACAGATTGAATCCAAACTATCGATCAAAAAAGTTAGGTTTTATTTCTTCTCTAGAAGTCCAACCACTGCCGCTTTTAATTATTATACTATAGCCTCCTGAATATAAAAATATTTTGATATATATGTTATGTGATTTATTCCATAATCTGAGCATGCACGAATGAAATTCCTTATGCGCTAGAAAATAACTGTGTATTTGAATTTTGCGATTTTCCTTTTCTACAAAAGATAACATTTTCTCTGAAAATAAAATCAACTGTATTTTATTTCCAGAACTCAGTAATTAAATTTACATTGTAAATCTGTTTAAACTCTCCTAAGAATTCTTCTGTTCGACACATTTTCAGATTTTTGTTAAAAACAGTTCTTTGGCTTTGATTGTTGTTCAGTTTATATTATAATAGTTTTTAGAGGAAATATGTATACGATTATTGTTACATGATTGAAAATAAAGCAATAGACGAATTCTCTATTTATAAATTAATTATAGCAACTGAGAATTTTATAAATATTTATCAAATAAAATAGTCTAATTTATGATAATTTTTCTGTTTTATTATTCTTTCTAAATTAGTATTTTTCTTATTTTTATATAGATTGTTTCATAACTTTTTACTATGTAGTATATTTGAAATTTCGAATATATAATTTCGAAGTCAACCTTTTTAAAATGTTTTTTATAAGAATGGAAAATGTTTCATTCACACACTGAATTTGATTTAATTTTGTTTAGAAAATATAAAACTTTTTATTAAACAATGAAATTTACTTTAAATATAACTTGATTTTTTTAAATAATATTTGAATTACTAACCACTTTTGTTGTCAATTCAAAATCCTCTTGAATTTGAAACTTTTTTAAATACACTATTATTATAATTTCATGTAATTGTTTGCTTAAAATGTCGGTATGTAATATATTCTAAAGCCTTAAATGCAAAAAATCTTTATAATGTTAATGTAATCATTAAATACAATTGCAATAAAATTATTTAAACTTCATGATAACAGTATACAAAACCTTAGTAATGATTCGTAATACCTATATATTTATTTCAATTTGTTTCACTTTCATTACTGTGGGATTAATTTTAAAAAAAATCTTTTTTATAAAGCCAAAGGCGGTTATAATACAAGGCGGTTATATAGTCATTAATATTTTAAATATTGGACTATAACAAAATCATCATCACAAGTTTTATGAAAAATTATAGAAACAGTTTCACAATTATACAATGCATATAATTATATAAATTGAATGTTAGCGAATAAATAATACAAGTTCAGATATTTTAGAAAATTATTTGGTCATAACAACCTTTATTATGAACAAAATAATAAAATAAAATTGAATAGGATTTATTTCACAAACTTCATGCTATAATTTAAATTTTTGTTAAATGCATAATCAACATTTAAATATTTTATCGTAAATAAATTATATATCAAATTATAATTTAAAATATATTTTAATGTATTGCTTTTGTATTTGACAATAATAATACTTCGATCTATAGCACGACTTTCGGGGAACACATCGTATTAAAAAGGTATATATTTATTCTGTTGTACCGGAACGGTTACAATCAATTAATCTATTCATAATGTCTAAACCTGAATTATTTATTCGTCAACATACAACTTATTTATGGATGATAAAATTTCAAAATCCTTTCTATAATTTATAATAAATCTACGATAAAATATTTAAATGATGAAAATATAGATCAACTCTACATATGATGTTCAATATTTAAATATGTTGCCATAATTACCTGCCCTATTTTAAACAGGTAACTTATATGCATATATATGTATATATACTTTTCTAATAGTTAATTTGAATTATTGTAGATATAACCCAAGATGCCGTGCATTACATCATACTCATATATATTTAATGTAGTAATATAGAAGTCAATGATTATAATAATGTTTAAACAAATTTTACAACTAATTTAATTAGGTTATTATGTTCTTGTTAATTGTACTATATTATTATATAAATTCTATTCGATTTGTGCCTTTTGAGCTCTCTAAATATGGACGAGGTGTCTGTACAGCGTCAAAAAATTAAAAGTTGTTTAGTTGATTCAGACATTTAACTATACCGAACGCGTATTTCGACAAAAAATAACTTTTTATTGCCTATTTTACTAGATAATTTTTTCAAAATGAAGAATATTTTGTTGCAAGCATCCATTTAGAAAATGCCAACTGAATATATATATTTATACTCATTGAAACTTTTTTTAATTTCTCTTAACCCTTCGTACGTGGAGGGGGGGGGGGGGGGG
>JAUZND010051942.1:0-19348 GCA_034780555.1 Coelogynopora nodosa | reverse complement strand
ACAAATATATTATTTAATTACACAATTTTATTTTATTTGGCTTGTGCGTCAGTGGAATTTTATTTAATTACAAAGTCTATACATTAGATTAAATCAATTGAATTGAAATCGATATTGATTCCAAGTATGAAAATGACAATTCAAATAATTGTTTACTTTTTGTTGCAATTTGTCATATTATATTTGTGATTTGTTGGTATTATTGTAAATAAACTTAGATAACATTGTATATCCCTAAATTATTTCAATTGGGGAAAGCATTATAATAGTAACTCTACTCTGGAAATCAGGAAATGTTCTTAAATATGTAAAACTTATATATCCAGTAGGATATTGTCTTTACAAATCCTGAAAATCATCTTAAATTCACCTTCTACCTACCCCACTCTTCCGGCTGATAGAAAGGCGCTGAGAAGATATGAATAGAAGAGGGGGGGGGGGGGGGTTCGAATGTCAAGAAAGTTCTCACATTGACCAGATAGGCAGCTTGTAGATTCTCTTTTTCGGGAAGCTGACACTTCTGTTGAAATAGATAATAAATTAATTTAAATTTTTTGCTTCCTTGTAAGAATCTCTGGCAACTAAAGAGAGGGAAATCTCAATCTTGTATTATGAGAACATATTCTCTGTGTACAAACGATTATACATTCAAATATTTTATTTAGTGTCTGTGTCCATGCTTATTGTGTCATGTTGTTGTTCATTTTAATACTTACAATAGATAGACTGAATATTGACCTTTGTCCTTGGTATTTATTTTATTTATTTTTTATTTTAGGAAGTATGATTTGAAATTGTCCGGAAGGCTCCTTGATACTTCTATTGGTCATAGTCACAACTTGATAATATTAATTGGTATTTTCTTTATTAGGTATTAATCATACACTCATAATATTTCAATTTGTATCATATCAAGCCATTCTCAATTATCCCATTTCTGCTTTTCTAAAACATTGTAATTCTTAGAGTTTGATTTTTCCAGTGTTTTTATTGCAGATATGACTACAACCAATGCTTCACAGTCATTCTGTTTCTTGTAAATATCAGAACTATTAGAATAGTTTCTTGTGTAGACTTTTTAGAGTTGTGAATATCACATGAACTATGTACATGTGTCCTTCATTATTTCCAATTCTAAAAGGTTCATTTTATCGATTGACATTAATTAGATTTTTTTAAATAATTTGATAGTTGAGTTATTCTTTCACAAAATAATTGTCGGTGCATTTTAATCTATTTAACCTACATACATTTCCGTAATCGACATAACTGTTGTGCTGAATGGTGTTGTGTTCTTTTACTGAACATTCGTTATGCATACCGCCACCACAAAACGTGTGCCTCTGGATAAACCGGGAATTTTAGACAAAATTTAGAAAAACAATTCCGATCATTTATGAACAAAATGAAAATGTTGTTAGAGATTGTATTTTTCAAATTGTCCAGAAATTAGCGTATTATCCAATTCAATATTCTCTATCAATTTAGTACATGACTGTGTGCTTTTTCAAGGCGATTCTAAATATGTTATTGATTTTCTAATAATATGACGCTTAGTTAGCTGTCTATTTAGCGACAAATCTATTTTCTAGCTCATTTTAATCACTAATTACGCCATTAATAGTTGTCAGTTATCGCCAAACAACTTATTTAGCAGAAAGTAATTCATAATTCAGAATGCAAGTCATTCAATGGAACTTACAGCTAAAATACTTTTTGATACAGACAAAAGGTTAACCGAGAATTAAGCCGCCTCCATCCTGTAGTAAACTTTTGTAGTAAACTTCTGCAGTAAACTTTTTGTCCACAAACAATGGTGAAAGTTGTAACCAAATAAGATAATATTGATTCCATGTATTTCAGGTTGGATTGTGGTGTAAAAACATTTCGTGCGGAAGGATTTTTCGGCATGTATCGAGGTAAGCATTTTATAGATTTTATTATGCATCATCGTTTGCGATATTTAATTCATCAATGCAGCATCTTAATATGGATAAAATCAGTTTTTTTTAAATTTAATTGAGCTTGACTGAGATTATTCGCAATACAACTCACATGACTATGGTGTTACCACTTGAATAGACTTATAATAACATTATTGCATAGTGCGGAGTTCATATAGATAGATTGAAAGTTTGTTGAATTTGTTGAAAGTTTGTTGAACACAAATTGAACTGTTTTCCTCTAAATTCGTTTATAGTTTATACAGCAACAGCGCTAGGTGTAATTTCGACTGATTCATAATTATATGACTACTCTAAAAATAAATATGTAAACACTGTTGCAAATTGATACCAACTTTGTTACGGTAATTATCCCTCATATTTATTAATGTTGTTTTGCAACTTTCTCCGTGGTTAATCAAAGCCTTATTTTATTGGTGATATTTTTCAATTAAAGCGATACAGCGTCTCTTTGACATTGTTAACGTTTGTCACTGAAACACTTTTTATTACTTACAGTACAAATTGAAAAACTATGCAAAAGATATAATATATCATTTGTACAAATCTACATTATAACGACTCTCTCTGCAATCGTATTCATTAACGGGTGCTGTCCCTTTTTAGTGACCGTACTTCAGACCTATAGATATGTTTAGCCCTACTGTTGTTCCAAGCAGACCAAGCCTCTCTTCTGTTTATGCACCCCCAGCCAGCTGAGGTAAACTTATTTGTCCCCCATTTGTAGACCTGTCCGCTCCACCCCACTCATGTGTTTGTCAAGAATTGGAAAAGGTATAAAATACTGTAGATAAACTCTGCTTTATACCTGTTTGTTATTACAAGTTATAGTGTTCAACAGCTATTTACATCAAATAAGGAGACTTACAATGATGCACTATTGATCAGGTCATAATATGGACATACACCCGATACCAATAATATAATCAATAAAATAGTTAAACTATTTTTATCTTTTCATCACTGTTCCTTCCATTTTAGAGAAAATAGATTAAATAAACGTTTATTATATGGAAGAAAAAGTTTTACACTTGCAAGTTAAACCGTATTTTATAAATGTCGTTAATTTTATTGTCGTAAATGTTGTAAAATACTACAAGAAACAAATGTTATGATAATGAATACGAAAATGATTTTTTGTTTTTGTAAATATATTTAATCGATTTTTGTTTAAAATCGATGAAATGATCCAGATCGCCTCTCTATTTAAACTAGAATTAAATATCCTTGTTTTGCCTTTTTTAAATGTATAATTTAAAAAAATTCATTTTATCCATTTGCTTGCTATAGGTGAAATCAATATTAGAGGCTATAGTATTTTCATAATTAATTGATTTTTCATATATTGATGAAACAATTGGCTTCAATTTCTGCCTCTTGGTACTGTGTTCAGTCTGCACATTTATCCATTATTATTGCAATGTAAGCCTATAATTGTTCTCTGTTCGAACTCAGTTTAATATCAATCTGTGAATGTTGTATAAGTAATGTGCGAAGGTAAACATTTTTACTCTGTTTTTGTTCTTTAATTTTACAACGAGTATTGTCCTATTCGTTAAAAGTATCAGCTTTGGTTATAATAGTAAATCTAATTTCAAAATCAACTGTTTTGTTAGTGGATGATTTATAATCAGGAGTGTTGAAAAATAATCAATACAATGCAATTAATAATTGTCGCGTAGCATTTTCCTATCATGGTTCACTTCAGTATTGTCAGATTGCGTTGGATAGAAGCGTAGTTGGGTTGGCAGTTGGATGGATTTCTTGAAAAATAAGCAGGTTATATAATATGTAAATGAAGCCATCTTATATTAATTTATTATATTCTCAAATATGGCGTTTTAATTTGCATGCTATGTGTTATTACTGTAGTATACAATAAATATCTCATTTTATGTGCCTTCTTGTTTTTAATAAGCACGGCCGAGAATAACTTGGAGAAAACATTGAAAATTTGTGGAATTATTTTTTTCTTATTCGAGGCCTGGAAAAGTAATATTATCAAAATGTTCTGTTTCTCTCAAAAAGTTTTATCTATGGCAATATTAACATTAGTTTCGCATTCTTTTTTTTCAGTAGGTCGCTATACGGTCGAAATCGGAAGGAATTTTCTAAAATATTCAATGTGACAAATAATATAATATCTTGATTATATGAATTTAATTTGAACTGCGTCTTGGTAGTTTGGTTGTTATTACACTGTTTCGGTTCTGGGATCCTAGAAATGGCAATTATTTAAATAAATGCCTAAAACATATTAACCAGTATCAAGATACTACTATTACTAATTAATCAGTAGTCAGTATCGTATGACCACCAACCGTCTTATCTCCACTACAGGCAGCGGGGTCAACCTCCTCCTGATAACTCCCGAGAAAGCCATCAAACTAGTCGGTAATGACATGTTCCGCTATCTTCTCAAGCCGGAGGGGTGAGTAATCCATGTGCGATGTTTGTTGGATAGGCCATCCTGCGACTGCTCGCTATACTAATCTGTATATTATGAATTAATACATCTCAAATGTACTGTTTGTCATTACATTGTCTTATAGCGATATATTTTATCGATTTTGCCAGACAATATTGATTCCTTAATTGTAAGCCCGAGAAATACAGTAGGCTTGCCTATCTTTAAGCCATTTTCTATTCTGAGCCATTTTCTATTTTCTAAGCCATCTATATTCTGTTTTAATCAGTGTAAATCAGCACAATGAAAACAACACCACCAACCGCTTGAAAGCATCCAAGCAGTCAGGCTTTCACATGGCCGATATACACACTATAATATATGTTACATATTAATTATACCCTTACACTGCCCCGATAGGGTTCTGTTGTAGTCACTGTATCGAATCAAGTCTGCTGGACTTCTTGGTAGCCAGTTACTTCTTGCAAACGCTGCCATACTGAACTTTGTGGTGTGACACAGGCGTGAGTGAGATCATTTCCATACTGGTGGTGACAATTAGTTGCTATTAATTATGTCAGAACTTCTCTGTTGTACGGTACAGCTTTCTTTTATGTACTCTTCTTCTGTTCATTACAGCGTTAACAGAAATAGGTTTCAACATAACATATCAAATAAAGACAAGTAATGTTCACTTGTGAGGAATACAAAAAGAAAAACAATAATTTAAAGTTTAAAGTTTTATTACAATTAATACAAAAGATCCGAGCTTTCACCTTTCATCAAGAAGGCATAATTATGGTGTGAAAAATTACAAAAAGTGTTTAACAGATTATAATTAATTTAAATATAATATGTCAAACATCATCAGCCAATCATAGGTTGACATATACATAAAAACACAGCTCAACAATCTAATTGCAAGCAAATACCAGACAGATACAAAAATTAAAATCGATAAAATTTAGACACAAAGAAGTTACTTACCACAAAATTACAGACGTGTAAATTACAAAAGAATGTATAATAACAAAAGACTTAAACAGATTAAAAAATAATAGTAATTGTATTACAGTAAATGGAAAAAATAATTTATATTACAGAATTGAGAAGGAGTTTATTTAAATTAGCATTAAGGTAATAGAATCCGTTATAAAGGTTGACAACATTGGATTTGTTAACACAGATAAAAGCAGATTTAAATATTTTTCTAGATTTTTTAGTATTACATTTAAAATTAGGGAAGCGTTTTAAAAATCAGGAGAATGACCCGTATTAAGAGAATGATTTAAAAGGCCATTATCGGTTTTTCTGATTCTGAAGCTTATTATTGATATTATTGATGTGTGCCTTATATTGAATAGACCATTAGGCCTACTTGTAATCGTGACAGACGCCCCATTTGCCCTAACTTGGTATTCAATATTTAGGATAAAAAATTCATCCATTTGTGAACTTCACTGTTATTTAGCCTGTTTTCTTTCTATCGTATATCATTCTTTTCTTTCGTTTGTATTCAGAATAGATTTTGGATTTCTTGTAATAAAGCAGATGATGAAATGTATATGCGACAGGCGTTATACATTTATAATAGAATATAATTTTAACGGTCTAAGAAATATCAACTTACGAAGAATTGAGCATATTAAATGAGAATTTCTGTTGCTTGGCTACAGCTTAATGCTGAATCGATAAATTATTATATCGCTAGCTATTCTACACATTATAGCAGCTCGATCGATAGTTAATTTTTATTCAAAGATTAATTACAGCTTCAAGCAGGAAATCATTCAGCATAGGACGGAATTAATCTATAGTTGTTGAACACGAGTGATATCAATCTATGGATATACCCTGACAATAAAGTTTTACTTTAGTGGTTGATAACAATTTTGTTTATGCCATCTGAATGCATGAATATGGTTATCACAAAATAAGATATTGCATTAGAAGTCGGGTTTTCTTCTTATATGGCATTCGTACCAGAGTATTCTATTTTGTTAGCTAAATGATAAAAGGTTAAGCGTTAAATCTCTGTGAAATCCATGCTGCTGCTGTCATTACATTTAGCAATCGTTTCATGAAATTATACAAAAAGTAGAGTTTGGCAGATCTTTGTTGTGTTTATCTCATTAGAAACTTAACCTTTTAAATTAACGTTTCAAGTTTAATAACAGCACTCAAAATTCTATTTTATTAGTATAAATAAATTCATTTTTACAATATGTCACCCCTGTTTTTATCGAATTGAACAGTCAAATAGTAACTAATTGTTTTCAATCCATTTACGACAATAACTTCTACTGCCCGCTCTGCAAGTAAACCTTGTGCTGAACTCGTGTAAGTAGTTGACCTTCAATTGACCTTTACCTTGAATTAACCGCATCTTTGGACTTTAACCTGGTTCGATTGCCCCCCCCCCCCGCAACCCCCTCTCTTTCTCTTCATGAAGAGAACAAGGATTACATTTCTCTCGATTGAATTCAGTCGAGAGAAATGTAATCCTTGTACTGGTTCACGTGAATCGTCACGTTGGGCGGTGTTGTAAACATTTGAATAAGTTACTTGTTGGTAAAGTGTGTTTTGCTCACAAGTTCTGTGACTGTCGGCCAAGTGAAAGCTATATCTACAGAATCATTATGAGTCGATACCAAATGAGGATTTTCCGGATTTTTAGAAGCAACAACAATCATTTTCTGGAATACAAAAATGTGCAATAAGGTGTGAGGTGGTAGAAGGTATATCCAAAAATCATGGTGTTTATTTGGATTTATTAAAATTTAAATATTTCTGAGAAGAACGTCATCATATTGTAATTAATAACAACAAAAACTGTCATTTGTTAATTACTGTTGACTGAAATTTTAAATACGATAAAGTTTACTAATTAATATTTAAAAATTATTATTATATTGCTTGTTTGTTTGTGACATCTTCAAGATATAATTTATCACTATTATAACATTCTAATAAAAAAGAGTTTAAACTTAAATTTCCCGGTGAGGTCCTCCACTTATGACTTGAATATTGGAGGATAAAAATAGATTTCCGGATTTTAGTTGACTCCACTTTCATGCCGGGGTTATGCTTCTGACGTAATTTGTTCCATTTGTTGAAATCTATAGATACCCTTGTTTCCCTTCATACATAATTTATTTCGTTTATTTATTTTCTCACTGGATTACTCAAAACGGGTGGTCAGCGCGCTTCTGATTAATCATTAATATAATACAAAATTGTCATTGGACACTCGAGCAAACCTGTCCAAGGGGGAGAGGGATTGTCCACCATCCCCCGGATTTCACATGTTGAGGGGGTACAGGAGAAAGAGAGAAACAGGGTTTCCCCGCATCAGGGAAAATGACAATATGAACTAAAATCAGGGAAAATGAAGACAGGAGTTAAAATCGGGGGAAAATCAGGAAATTTCTTTATTTTTTTTGGAAAATCAGGGAAAACTAAATGGCTTATTTTTTATTTTTTAAATATCCATTTTATACTATCTAAAGAAAATTTTAAAAGATTTTCGCTTATTAAATATTTTTTGTAATTGTACATAAGATAAAAAATGTAATTATATAGCATTATCTGTTGGTAATTTTCTTTTTTTATTCCTCTGGGAAACCTAATATGCACTTATTTAGTATATATAAATATCAGGGAAAATCAGTGAAAATCAAGGAATTTGATTCTGAAAAAAGCGGGGAACCCTGGAGAGAGAAGAGGGTGGGTTCAAATAAGGAATTTCTCCCTTCCCCTGAAAAAAATTGCACTCGGCGTATTCTATCATGTCGCTTATCCACGTTTGAGCTGCTGTTTATATTTCCATGTGTGCTGCAGCAGTTAACACCTCCCCCCTCTCTCTCTCCCTCCCTCCCTCCCCGGTGTCTGCAGCAAGAAGTTGACCTTGTGGCGGGAGATGTTGTCAGGAGCGGGGGCTGGGACCTGCCAGATCATCGTCACCACTCCCATGGAGCTGCTCAAGATCCAGCTGCAGGACGCTGGCAGAACCGCCGCTGCTGAGGTTAAAGGTGATCTTATCTCTCTCTCTGTCACCCTTTCTCTCTCTCACATTCTCTCCCACACTGTCTCTCTCCGTCTCTCTCTTTCTCCTACACTCTGTTTCTCTCTCTCTCTCTCTCACAACATACTATCTCCCACTCTCTCTTGCTCTCTCCTACACTCTCTCACTGTCTCTCCCATGCACACTATCTCTATCTATATGGTTTACCATATGATAGGCTGAATTTCTGAAATATGTGATAATTGTTAATTATTGTAGGTGTTTTCAGCAATTTTTGGTAAAATTAGACATGTGACGATTTTCATACTTGCCGATGATATTAGGAGTTGAAATTAGTAACTCTAATAGAAAAAATAAGATTATCGTAAATTATATCCATTTAACTTAAATGATAAAGTTATTTATTAAAATAACCAGCAATTTAAAACAATAGTCAAATAGCATTTATACTACTTATAGGTTATTTGTATAAATAGTATAATTATAAAAATATATCAACAAATTAGATCTTGTAATCTGGAATCAGATGCAAAAAGAAATCAGGTCATAAAAATGATACCAATAGATTAATTTAATAAAAATCGCTCGACAAGTCTTTTGAAGGTTTTCCATAGGGGAGGAGGGGGTGAAATACTCCCCCTTTAACGTAGCAAACCCTAAAAAGTATGTCCACGTGCGAAGGGTTAAAAGGAATGAAAATCTATTGTAAGGTTTAATTTCAATTTCAGAAATGACAACATCACATCTTTGCTGCACATTAATTTCTTTTGGTACATGCTAAATACTGAACATGTGGCGAATGCTATTGTGCTATACCACGATATATAAAAGTGTTTTACATAGCTACATTTTATCATTGGACATATTTAAAATAGTATATTTTAATAAAAAACGATAAAATTAGTTACCTTGGAAAACTTAAAAGCGTTAAAATACGCGACCAAATTCTACGAGACATGTTAGTTGAGTTTTCGAAGCCTCATAATACAAGATTTATACGCCTCAGAGAAAACTCTGAGAATTTAGGAAATAGTGAAATCTCAGAATTTGGGATATTCTTAAATTCTCAATTTGAAAGAATCTGATGTCTCACTTCGTTTGCTCGTTTGAAGACTTTTTGTATTATGTGAAGACTGTGTAGTACTCTACATTTATATGTTATCAAGGACAATGAAATTACCTCTTTTGTGAATATTTTTTAATATAGACACGTCATAGATATTTGTAAAGTTGACACTTCTCGCATTGCCATAGCTATGTACTATGCTAATGTTTTATGAAAAAGAATAAGAAAATATCTCGGAAGCACTCTTCCTGAAATATCGGTGAAACTCCTTCAATTTTGATTGTGTCATATATTTTTTTTAGTGTAAACATAAATTCAAAGTTGGAATTATTTTTACCCAACAAATTTCGCCTGCTGTCGATAAATGTTGTTTATTTTAATTTGGACGACAAAAAGAAGGGGTGTCAACAAGCAAAGACTAGCGGGAAAATAGGGATTATTGAGGTTGAGAGTTGGAACAACTGAAAGAAGATGCAATGAGAGCAAACACCATCATAGATGACCTGTTGACGGATGTGCGCCGATGATTATATGCCGAAAAAGCAGCAAATACCAGCAACCAGCATCATTCCATGTTGTAACACTAAAACAGTTAATCTTTGAAATAAAGTCCAACAGAAAAGATCCGATTTATCTGTGCTGGAAGATTAATTGATAGAGACAAAAAACTTAATCTTGCATCATGTTAATATGATTG
Source organism: Coelogynopora nodosa (assembly GCA_034780555.1). Classification (NCBI taxonomy): domain Eukaryota; kingdom Metazoa; phylum Platyhelminthes; order Proseriata; family Coelogynoporidae; genus Coelogynopora; species Coelogynopora nodosa. Next base: position 9,190 of record JAUZND010051942.1, on the reverse strand, counting down.
CTATGTCTACACTTACACTATATTACTCTGATTACTAAGTATAGACATGTGTTGTTACATAGTTATAATGTATATGCATCACTTTATAATAATAAATATTTTTCAATGGAACTTTTGGGGAAATAAAAGAAGGAAACTGAGCGGTAACCCTGATACCTGACCCCACGGCACCACCACAGGTGGCGTCAAAAAGGCGACCGTGCACGTCTCTGCCACTCGGATAGCAATGGACCTCTTCAAGGAGAAGGGGATCCTCGGCCTCTATCGGGGCATGGCGGCCACCTTCCTGCGTGACGTCACCTTCTCGGCCATCTACTTCCCGCTCTTCGCCCACTTCAATCAGTTTGTGAGTGTGTCACCTTGTGTGTCCCTTCTGCCTTGTGACTTACTGCAGCAATGTATTGTACAGTTCAAAGTGATTGGTTGCACAGCCACTCTCTCTCTCTCTCTCTTCTTTTTATCATTTGATTGGTTAATAGTTGGTCAATAAACTCTAATCGATTTTAGCACATAAAACCGTCATACTTCTCATAAAAACAACCAAGCTAGTGGATAGTTTTATGGATCATTTGTATGCTTCACTATTATGTAAAATGTCGTATGGAAATTTTTTTTTTGAAATATTGTTGTCATTGCATTTGAACTACTAATTATTGTAGTTAGTAAAGGCAATATTGTGTCTTTTAGCGGAAGTACCAGTGTGGCATATTGTGTCCTTTAGCGGAAGTACCAGTGTGGCATATAGTGTCTTTTAGCGGAAGTACCAGTGTGGTATATAATGTCCTTTAGTACCAGTGTGGCATATAGTGTCCTTTACCGGAAGTACCAGTGTGGTATATTGAGTCCTTTAGCGGAAGTACAAGTGTGGCATATTGTGTCCTTTAGCGGAAGTACCAGTGTGGCATATAGTGTCCTTTAGCGGAAGAACCAGTGTGGCACATAATGTCAAAAATAAAGTGATTAGAAGATATACATTTCTGGATGGCAGTCGATGTAATTTAATTAAATTAAAATTCATTCACGTTTTTATTGATTTCTGTAGAATCTACTTGTGAAACATAGTAAGCAATAAGTACATTTGATATAGAAATATATTCTTTTAACTAAATTGACAATTACATTGTTTGAAAGTAAGACAAACATACGAGCTATCTAGACTGTTAGCCATGTAGGGTTTCAGTGTGCTCCCTCTATTGATTATGTCTGGCTCACTTGTCCACGCCACGCACCGCAGGGTAAACGACGCGAAGGCAGCAATCAAGCGGTCTTCTATGTGACTCTACTGGCGGGCTGTGCGGCTGGTTCAGTCGCCTCCTTCTCGGTCAACCCCTTCGATGGTGAGTACTACTGTTGCCTGCTGACTGTGTGCGTGTGTGTGGCCTCTCGAATGCACCGACCCTTCAGTTCTGTTCAGTGGTTGGTTCTATGATAAAGACCATTGATGCTAGTACATATTGGAAACAGATTTAATTTTTTAATAATTAATATTGTTCTGTAAATTATTTAAAATTAGAAAATTGTAAATTTAATTGAATCAATAATAGAAAAATCGTTGTTAATAATTCAAACTTCGGAAGAATCAATAAAACCTACGTATGGCGCATTGGAAAAGTTTATTTCGGTTTGAATTATTCATTAAACGTGATCTTTTATTGATTTTTATACAATATAAATATACATCGTATGGATTATAAATCTAATATTAAACTAAACATAAAGTCACTGCGTTGAACATTTCCTGTACAATTAGGCCTACCCGAATTTTAATAGCTAGTTATAATTAATGTTTTCTCTTGCGATTTATAGGACATAATTACTATGAAACACTACAGCGTAATTAACTTTTGTAAATAATAATTGTTAGCGTAAGGCTATTTTTGTTTCTTCTGCTGTTTAATTTTGTGCTTGGAGAATATTTGGTTATTATTATTTAATACTGTTTTTAAGCATCTTTTTATTTTAATAATATTTTAATAATGATATTCTCTTGTGTAGCGTATAACAGTTCTACCACACATAACACACCGTTTCATCTCGTTTCTTTCAGTGGTCAAAACACGCCTGCAAACGCTGAAACTTGCCGATGGTGAAGAGAGATTCAAGGGCATTCTCGACTGTTTCAAGTAAGCTGGCAAGATTCAAACATGCTTCTCTTCTCCTACAACAAATAATGAGAATGTTATTGGAAAAAATGGAATTGTTTATTTTCAGCTAAATAAATCGTGACCTTTCGTGCTAGTATATGCTACTTACATACTGTATATACTACTTAGAGAGTCATACAAAGTAGACTGATAGATTTTGCAATAGAGATGAGGTCAGTGAACAGGTGCAACAGGGGAACCAGGCAATGAGACGACAAGACATTAATGAGAGTACAAAACCAGGGTGCACAAGATACTGTAGAAGGACAAGCGGAAATGGCGGACTGAACAAAATATAGGGCTTGACTTACTTGTGTAGGACGATGGTAAATAAAAACAATTGTTTTGGTTAAAAAATAATACTATTAAAGAAAAGGGAAGATGTGATTTAATACAAACTGCCTTATTTAAATAAATCGCAATTTTTCACTGTTGCAGCGGCCTTGTCAAGCGAGAAGTTTGGTTTTTAATAAGATTATAATCTGTAAAATCTTATACAAGTAACTAATTAAAATGTTATTAAAAGCTACTTCTACCAAGTTTCTTTAGAGATGGGTTGGTAACTTATTTCTAAAACTCTTTACTATTTATACATAATATAATATCGTTTTTAAACGTAACGAATTATTTATATTAAATCACATTTTATGTGTTTGTTGCACTAACAGTTTTACTATATTCATATTATTTAATGGTTCGGGTTGTATTAGTGATTATGAAATTATCGATTATGCAAATTTATAATTGATTCACTACAATTCTACAAAATTAAATATATTTCCTTATAATATAATAATTTTTAAAATAAATGTAGCGATAGCGATATTTGTAAGTTCATATAAATTAACAAACACAAATTTTAACCTAACGCAATCCTAAATTACGTTAAACGTTAACTAAAAATCGCATGATGACAAATATTATCGCATAATTAAAAAAACTTTTTATTTAGTTACTTATATGTAAGATTCTTATAATTTATATATTTTTAATATCACAGTGTATTTTTTCACTCTTATGGAATCAAATAATAATCTTCATTAGACGTTCCTATGTGAAGTCATAATTTACAAGAAATTATATTAAAGTGAGAATTATTAAAATTGATATATACAAATTGATTTATATATAATATAACAAATATTTAAAGATTTATAGTAAAAATAAATTATAATATTTTAAAATTGTCATTTTTTTCAACGCATCAATTAAAAAAAATATTTTTTTTGACGCTCACAGTCAGTCCATAAGCAAAGTGATGTGGAAAATCAATATCTAACCTTTTCAAATTTTAATCAATAATTTCTTCTAATTTCTAATTACCTATTGAGTTCAATGCAATAGCAATTTGATGATGTAATTATAAATTAATTAAAATAATCGTGTTTATCGATCTGACCGTGTCTCCGTGTTGTGTGGTGTGCTGCGCCTATTACAGACGAACCTATAAAAACGAGGGCTTCTTCGCCTTCTTCAAGGGGGCCTCGTGCCGCATCATGGTGATTGCCCCACTTTTCGGCATCGCCCAAACTGTCTACTATCTCGGGGTGGCTGAGACGCTAATGGGCATCAAGAAGTGATCCGATTGAAGGTCCCGCCTGCTTAAAAGCTGCGCTTCTCAGTTCTAGAACAAACTGTACACAGGGCATACATTGTTATCGAGGTTGCGTTTTCTTCTCTACACACACCTAAAATAATAGAGTTATAAATTGTTATACTACTATTAGTAGTATGCATGCGTATACATAATGTTTTTTTGCGTTAAACAATTAATTTTCTGTCACTCGTGGAGTTTGTTTGCTGGTCACTGTTGTTGTAAAATAGTTTTTTTGTATTTATTAGTCCTGTATACGTAGTTAGGTAGTTATTCAATTTGTATAGTTCGTAAATGTATCCTCAGTAGAAACTTCCTTTTGAAAAATAGACAGTTGTGAAAAATTTCGAAATTGGGTCCTCTTAATGCTACATGGACCGTTTTATGTTGCAGGATTTGAAAACTGGCGGTTTCGAACTATCTCTGTAAATTGGTTTTATTTCATGAGTATGGCACAAATTAATTTGTAATAACTGTTAGAAATGAGACAATTTACTCAAGGTGCCGAATACGGCGATGTTAAATATATTTTAATTTAGAAATACTAAATTGAGATAACCAATCTAGAGTTATATGCAAGGCTTGCCATTTACTAAATATGTTATTTGTTTCATTTAATTTTGCTCTGTGGCTAACTGTCATAAAAGTCATCATTAGCACCATTTTGATCTGTTTAAATTGTTCGTTAGATTTTTATGCTTGTCAATTTTTATTTATAAATATTTTCATCTAGAATTATTGAAAAACATTAAAATTGATTTGTTGAATTTCAGTTTAATATTAGTTTTAAGATTGTACAAGGGACGTATTCAATTGTTAACTGCTCATATAATTTTGTTTTGTGTATTACCTAATTATTTCAATATATAAAAATTGTGTATTTAAATTGCTTGTTATTTTCAAAAATAAATTTAGAAGAATTTTTTCAAATTAATTTTGTCACTTGTGTTTTCAATTTGTATGATTTTGGTTGAAATATTAATGGCAGCTATTTCAAAAAAGAATTTGTTCAAATTTATTTCAACGAAAAAAATCAAATGATTTTTGTATTGTCAATAATGTTCATTTGGGTATAAGTGGGTATTTAAAAGTAGATTCTCAACTTATGAGTAACATTTTAAATACGTACTACAGGGTAAGTTTTTCATTCATATTATTTCGTTTATTAATTTTTACTATATTTTCAACTTTATAAAAAACAAATGGTAACTAGTTCGTATAATATTTCCACTAAAAGTAATCAATAAAATGTTTAAAATAATACAATAAAGTTTTCGGTTCACAATTTTTAATGAAATAGCATTTAAATAACATTATTTTTCAAAAGAAAGAAATTATTTGCTATATTTTTTATTGAAGGCACTTACAAATATTTTATTTTAACGATAAATTCTAGGTGTTTCAGTTCTGAATTAATGAACAGTTATGAAAAGAACTATTGAAACATTAAGGTATATGAATAAAACGTAAGTCTATGCTTTCACTAGTCTTTTTCGACCTTTAGCTTGATTATATATGAATAAAAATTAGTTTGAAGTATAAGACGATATGGATAAAACCCAATCGAAAACTTGGAAATTAAGTCGTAGCTTTTTTACAAGCATCCATTTTACTGCTTGAAAAGCATTAATGGCTCAATTTATGCCACTTATTACAAAACAGAGGGAGTTTAAAACCACGATTTGTAAGAAATGTGATTGAGTTGTTTCGTAAAGCATATGTCATCATTATTTTCTTCGTTTAATAAACTTTAAATAATTATATAAAGTGCGCAAACAACCAGTCTAGCTTTATTTTAAAAGTTTAGCTTGGACCAAAATAAATTAGATACATTTTATTTATATTAAATTTAGCGGATACTAAAACTTATAAGTCTAAGCTTGAAATCGTTAAATAAATAAATTAGCGTAAGCTTCAAGTCTTTTGCTTATTTTTATTCATACGCCTTATTATAATCAAATTCACAAATCTTCAATAGACAATTAAAATTATTAATTAGACAATTACAATAACATAAATATCGTTTCTGTATAATTTGGATACTGTGTTTGTCAAATCAAAACGGTTTAACCTATATTTAAATAAATAATTAAAATAATTACCAAAATAAAAAAGTTTTGTTTAAATCGATATAAATAAATAATCAAATTTATTTTTAAAGAATTCGCATTTTTCACAAAAACTGTTATTTAACTTGTTAGATATCATTACTGGCTGATTATGACAACTGGACCAATAGAAGAACGAAATCAAGATGCTACAATTTATGTTGGCGGTCTTGATGAAAAGGTTGCGGAAGCTATATTGTGGGAATTATTTCTTCAAGCCGGACCAGTTGTAAATGTGCATATGCCGAAGGATAGAATATCAATGCTACACCAAGGGTAAGTTAATAGTAAGCCATTTAGGTTAGTAACAGTAGTACTATAACATATATAAATTTAAGATTGAGCCATGTCGTCGATAAGATTTTTTTGGCTAAAATATTTAGAAAGTATAGACATAGTTTAGGGGGGATTTTTACTTTCACTGACACTGATTTGGTATTAGACTAACATGACAGCCTGGCTTAGCCAAAACAACTTGGCCCAATAAAATACCTCAGCCAAGGATAACCCATGTATTTTATTATTTGTCAATATCAAGGTTTATCACTTATTTTCATAATTGGTGGTAGCCACACTAAATTATAATTATAATATATTTTCTTTTCCAGGAATCAACTATCAATAATTTTTAAAATTATTTTGTGCCTTTAGGCTGAATAAAATTAAAAACATGGCTGTTGTTCAAAAAAAAATTTTAACAGATAAGTGGGGGGTTATTATATATAAAAAATAATTATAAAATCACAACTAACATTACATAAAAAACAGGGTTTTTTAAAGACCTTCCTAACCCCCTATTATGTACAGTACATAAGAGCAAACACCCCCTACCTAATAACATTATATATGCAGGCAAACATCTCCTCCTATGGCTATGTAAGGAAAAATATAATAAATTTAAGTCCTCACTAGTTTTACCTTTTAAAATAGCTTTCATTTTTCACAGAAAGATTAACAATATATGTATACATGTAAATATGGAATGCAAATAGTCTCATTTCTTAAACTACTGTTATAGAAATACAGCTGTTGACATAGCCACAGAGAATTTTCAATCACCTATCTATAGCAGAACACTATAAAAATGTTAATAAGCTTAACTGCCCTCTGTTTAAAAGTGGATGTCAACATGCTGAATGACCAGAGTTACACTTGAAATTTGGCAGTCATGAATGTTTGCTCTTTCAGTAATCTCACCCTAGCCAGAATCATCTATTACTATGTACAGAGCAGCTATAATTTTGCTTCCTAGCTGAAATTCACACTGGATGAATCTTCTTGCTTAGTAATTATGGTCCTTCAGGTGAATCTTTATTAACTGGATGGTTGCAAAATATTTCCAACAATTTTTACAAATTTGCTTTGCCAATATTGTTTGGATTGTGGGACAGGCAAAGTCATAAGGCAATGCCTTGTATGGTTGTGCAGACTGGAAGAATTTATGCCTTAAGTGCCATCCCAGTCTACTTTCAATTAACCATTGGTTTTAGTTTAAATGACTGGTAATGGGCCAAAAAGAAAGCTATCAGTAATTATTGAAAAGTATGAACTGGGGATGAAGACTATTTTGTGTATTTTCTGTAATAAACTGTTTCCAAAATACATATTTTACAAAAAAATAATTGTTTCTAAATTTTAAGCACATGCAAAATTAAGTCTGAATGGTAGAGGTCCAATCAAAATCTAATGATTTTTCAAACTTAATCAAGGAACTACTCAGTTTTCTGAAAAAATTTATTAGAGTAATACAACCACATATAGTCTGTTACACAGAAGCAAACAACCCCCACCCCCTCCTTATACCTATTTAAGCTATATTGTATACCATAAATGAGTCAACTTGTAAATCAGTTAGTTTATTAATATTTTATTTTAATAATAATTAATTACAGTTTTTTTGGTATATATTGTGAATGCTTTGGTGGTGAGATTTTAATTAATGTAATCACTATAAGATTAAAATCTCAAATTAAAAAAAATACAAATTGTTACTTTATAATTGTATAACCTTTTAATGAGTTTGTTTAAATTATTGCATATGTTTGCAATAAAATTTTGTGTATTAATTAATAATATTAATTAAAATACTTAATATATTTTAATAGTAATGAAGAAAATTATCCTAATTTTATAGTTGATTAAAATGACTAACAGCTAATAATTTGACTGACCCATTTATTAGTTGATTGACCAATTTACAAGTTGACTATATAGTCAATGAGTCACAAATTGGCTCATTCATGAGTTGACCTCTTTCCTTTCAGTTTCTTCTTTGCACTATATTAAATTTTTTGTTATCGTAATTGTGAGAAATTATATATATACACAGCTGAGTAATCCTGGGCCAAGATGTCCCTTTAGACTGATTTTTCCTGGGCTGAGTTGTCTATAAATTCAGAGTGTCCACACTACTTAAACAATTTTTTTTATGTACACAAGTCAAAATTCACATACATATTTTGGTAAATAAATTGACAATATAAGGAGTGTATAAACAATAACTACTTTAAAAATATGTAAAAACTACCAAAGCTAAAAAAAACTTTCAGACTGAGGATTTTATAGGTTTTAAATGAAAGATACAAAGTTATATTCAAGTGCCCCAAGCAACATTTTTAATATTAAGATTGAAATTAGTAGTATTTATTTTAAAAAAATTAAAAAAACTTACTAAAAAATTCATATACAGTAGTTAAAATTCACATATATCTATTGAAATTCGTGTACACTTCACTTACATTATGTCTTTTTATCAAAATTTGTGTATATTCACATACAAATGTGAATTTCATGTACTGTACATGTGGACACCCTGCTAATTAGTGATTGTATTACATAAAATCCTGTCTCATTAAGTTATGGCTCCACAGGGGTGGCAGAGTATCTTTAATTTATGAGGGCTGATCCTGTAAAGATCACATTTCATAATTAGTGAAGGCTTTTTTTAATTTTTATGGCATGGATTCCCCCAGTCTCCCTATTGTAAGTATTCAGCATACATACTAAAAGATATAATTATATTTTATTAAAAATACATTCATGTTTCTTATATTAATGCCTATACATTAGTTCACTATTTAAAAATATTTTTTTTAGTATTGGTGCCCCTCTAGAAATTAGCATACACTTTTTGTAAGGTTGTCGGCTTGCCTGATTGAATATAATATCAAAGAATAAATATTGTTATTTATAATACAGTATAATTCGTTTATAACAAGCTCACTTATAACAACCAACCTTCCATGGACCCAACAAAATTTATATCAAAATAATAATAATAATATGTATGTATTTATATAGCGCTCCAAAATGAAATACATTGCCAGCAGCGCTGTGAGAAACTG